>ML296845.1:0-41147 GCA_005239495.1 Nicotiana undulata | reverse complement strand
TATGACTTGACTATCTTGTATCATCCGGGGAAGGCCAATGTGGTGGCCGATGCCTTGAGTCGCAGAGCCGAGAGTTTGGGAAGTTTAGCTTATCTTTCAGCAGCAGAGCGACCTTTGGCCCTTGATGTTCAGGCTTTAGCGGGTCAGTTAGTGAGACTGGACTTGTCAGACCCTCCACGGGTGGTAGCTAGCATGGCTTCTCGATCTTCTTTAATTGATCACATTAAGGCAAGACAGTATGATGATCGACACCTATTAGTTCTTCAGGATAGAGTTCATCGGGGTGATGCCAGAGATGTTACTATTGGTGATGATGGAGTTATGAGGATGCATGGTCGTATTTGCGTGCCCAACATGGATGGTATTCGAGAGTTGATATTAGCAGAGGCTCATAGTTCGCGGTATTCTATACATCCGGGTGCCGCGAAGATGTATCAGGATCTGAAACAGCAGTATTGGTGGAGACGGATGAAGAGAGATATTGTTGAGTATGTAGCACGGTGTCTCAACTGCCAGCAGGTTAAGTATGAGCACCAGAGACCAGGTGGTTTGCTTCAGAGGTTAGATATTCCAGAGTGGAAATGGGAAAGGATTACTATGGACTTTGTAGTTGGGCTTCCACGGACTTCGAAGGGTTTTGATGCTATTTGGGTCATTGTGGATAGATTGACCAAGTCCGTGCATTTCATTCCTGTCAGTACTACTTATACTTCAGAGCGGTTAGATCTACATTAAGGAGATTGTCTGGTTGCATGGAGTTCCAGTTTCTATCATTTCTGACAGAGGTACTCAATGCACATCTCAGTTTTGGAGGTCCGTACAGAAAGGTATGGGTACTGATGTAGAGTTGAGCACTGCATTTCACCCTCAGACCGACGGGCAGTCGGAATGGACTATTCAGATATTGGAGGATATGTTACGGGCTTGTGTGATTGATTTTGGTGGTTCATGGGATCAGTTTCTGCCATTAGCCGAATTTGCATATAATAACAGCTATCAGTCCAGTATTTAGATGGCCCCGTATGAAGCTTTATATGGGAGGAGGTGTAGATCTTCGATGGGCTGGTTCGATCCTGGTGAGGCTAAGTTATTGGGCACAAATTTGATTCAGAATGCGTTAGAGAAGGTGAAGTTGATTCAGGAGCGACTTCGCACAGCGCAGTCTAGACAGAAGAGTTACGCAGACCGGAAGGTTCGGGATGTATCATTTATGGAAGGTGAGAAGGTACTGCTAAAAGTATCACCCATGAAGGGTGTTATGAGGTTCGGAAAGAGAGGAAAGCTGGAGTCCGCGATTTATCGGTCCTTTTGAGGTACTTCAGAAGGTTGGAGAGGTGGCTTATAGACTTGCCTTGCCACCCAGCTTGTCGGGTGTTCATCCAGTGTTTCAGGTGTCGATGCTCAGGAAATATGTTGGTGATCCGTCTCATGTGTTAGATTTCAGCACAGTTCAACTCGAGGGTGATATATCATACGAGGTTGAGCCAGTAGCTATTTTAGCTCGTGAGGTCAGAAAGTTGAGGTCCAAGGATATAACATCAGTAAAGGTGCAGTGGAGAGGTCAACCAGTGGAGGAAGCTACTTGGGAGACCGAGCGGGAAATGCAGAGCAAGTATCCTCATTTGTTTGAGACTCCAGGTATGTTTCTAGACTCGTTCGAGGACGAACATTTGTTTAAGAGGGGGAGAATGTAGCGACCCGGTCCGTCATTACGTAAAAACCCGCATTATAATTGTTATTATTGACTTGATATAGATTGGCCATACTGTAATTGATGTATTAGAGTTGATAGGCTTGAAATCGAATAGTTGTAGTGAGAATTCAGTCAATTAGCCTTTTAAAATAGCCTTAAAAGGGGAAAAGTCAACTAAGAGTTGACTTATTAGTAAACAACCTCGGAATGCGAATTTTATGGTTTGAATAGCTTCGTTAGGTGATTTGAAACTTAGGAGTATGTTCAGAATAATTTTGTGATGCCCGGTGTAGAATTAGGCTTGAATTGGCGAAAGTTAGTTTTTGGCGATTTTCGGACGGCAGTGGAAAATAGGCTATCAGGGTCGGAATGGAATTCCGACAGTTGGAGAAGGTTCGTAATGTCATTTTGGACTTGTCCGCAAAATTTCAAGTCAATNGTTTCGAGAGTGCGACTAAGTTTTAATGATGTTATGGGATGTGTTGGTATATTTGGTTGGGGTCCCGAGGGGCTCGGGATTGATTTCAGATGGTTAACGGGCACTTTTGGACTTAGGAGAAGTTTTGGTTTTCTGGTGTTAGTGCAGCAGGAATTTGTTCACCGCGATCGCGAGGAATGGTCTGCGATCGCGTAAGGTTAAAGGAAGGCAGGGTAAATGTGTGCATCGCGATCGTAGAAGTGAGGGTGCGATCACGTAAGGTTAGTGGCTTAAGCAGTGCGATCGCGTGGACTTGATCGCGATCGCGTAGGGTCAGTCAGGCGCGTGAGGAGTGAGGTCAAACGTTCTTCGCGATCGCGTGAGAATGGCTGCGATCGCGTAGGTTGAGGCTCTATTGAACCGCGATCGCGTGAGCTGTGTTGCAATCTCGGAGGTTTGGGGAATTGGTCAGTGCGATCGCAGGGCTAAGGCTTTGATCGCGGAGAGCATATCACTGGGCAGTTAAATAATAAATCCTCCGCGACTTAAACCCTCTTTTACACCATTGTTGAGCGGAGGAAAGCTTTGTGGACGAATTTTGAAGGAGAAAATTAGTGGGTAGCACTGAGGTAAGTGATTTGATTATTAAAACTCGTTTATGGGTGATTATAGACCATAATCCCAGCCTTTAATTCATGAAAAACAGTAGAAAAATAGGATTTTGGGGCATGAGATTATGAGACTTTTAGGGGTCGATTTGAGGGGCCAAACGGACTATGATTTTGGTGTTCTTTATATGTACGGACTCGTGAGAGGACGAAGAACACTTTTCTATAAAAATTTCTGAGTTTCGGGATGCGGGCCCAGGGGTCGGGTTTTGACCGGTTTCGGATTTTTGAGTTAAATTCGATATTTTTCGATTGGAAATTGTCCCTTAAGCACATATTGATGATAAAAATCTAAACTTGGTAGATTTGGAGCCTTCAGAGGTTGATTTGAGAGGCAAGTGCGTCGCGGAATAATTTCGGGCTAGTTTTGAGGTAAGTAATGTCTTGAAATCCTGTCCTGAGGGTATGAAACCCCGGACTATGCACCCTTTTACGGGTTTTGAACTGGAAAGATTGAAACTTTGCAAATAGCTTCCGTATTTAGGCGAACATTGAGTTGCTAAACCGATTTTTAAGCTTATGCTTAATTAGTATTTATATATTATGATATGATTTGGGCTGTAAGCCGTGTTTGGGGCCTAGTGCCGATTTGTTTACCCCTTGGGGGACTGTTTTACTATGTTTCCTCACTTGATATATTGTTAATTACACTCGGTCTTTTCCTGATAAATTGTTTTGACACTCAAAGTATTTTGATACTATTTATTGAAAAATGAAACGCTGTTTTGGGTCGAGAACCCGATATGTTTATGGCGTAAGGGAAAATTGAGAGTGTCTGACTGAGTGAGGCTTTCAGGCCTTATGAGTGATGTGAGGAGGCTTCCATGCCTTATGAGTGATGTGAGGAGGCTTCTTGGCCTTATGTTATTATTGCGCTTGGGTTGCAGGAGCCCCTCCGGAGTCTGTAACACAACCCCAGTGAGCGCCGGTACCGATTGAGTGATGATGATTGCCCGTGGGGCTGATATTGAGTGATGATTTATATTGAGTGATTGAGGGAATGCCTGAGGGCATCTGTTATGAGAAATGATTTTGGCCCGAGGGGCACTTTCATGATGATTTTACTATGTTTTCGAACTATGATTTACTTCGTTTTCACACTGAATCTTACAGAGGATTTCATTGAGATATATTGATATTTAGTTGTTTTCAAAGGATTTTGGAACTGGTTTTTGAACTTATAAAGTTGCTGAATACTACGTGGTGCCTTGATGTTTTACTTGTTGTTGTGAAGCGGTGTATCTGTTGTGTGCTTTATAATTCTCAGACTGTGATTTCTTTTCATTATTACTGAGTTGACGTACTCATAAAGACTCCCTGTGCCTCTGTGCACAGATCCAAGTACCGATTTGGAGCAGTAGCTGCCTTGTTCGTTAGCAGCAGTCAGGGGATTTCGAGGTTGCTGTCCAGCGTCCACAGCTTCTCCATTTCCTTCCTTATTTAGCATTAGCAATTGAATTCAGAGATATACATTATAGTTTTAGCAGAGTTAGATTTATTTATTCTTAGATGCTCATGACTATTGTCTCCAATTCTTGGGAGATTTGTTTAGGCTAATAAAGGAACGCTAAGACTTATTTATGTTATTGATGCTATGGTTGCATGTTTATTATTAAATTGTGAACTATGATAATCGAACAAATGCGTAGTAAAGTGATGGTTGGCTAGCCTAGTTCCACGATAGGCGCCATCACGGCATGTTAGGATTTGGGGTCGTGACAGTTGAGTTAGGTCCCAAGAAATCATACCTGAGGTGAGGTGGTAGTGGCTTCAGTTCCAACTGTGGCGGCTCTTCTATCGATTGCTTAGCTGGAGGAATGTTTCTTTCTTCTAAGTGCAAAGGCTCAAATTGGAGCTCTCTTTTCCAAAAACCTTGGCCTTCAAGAGCCATCACCCATTCCTCCAAATCCTCTCCATTTACTTCATCTAAGTTCATGAGACAGGCTTCTAGAGGGTCTTTAGCATTTAAGGTCTCATCTTTCTCCTCCAAAATTACATATGCGGCTTCTATTGTAGAGCATTTCGAAAATTCACTTGGCCTCCACATAGATTTCTGCACGTTGAATGTTATTTCTTTATCATTTTGTCTCATTTTGAGCTCTCCACTTTCACAGTCAATTAAAACTCTACCAATGGCCAAGAATGGTATTCCCAAAATTATGGGAATCTCCTCGTCAACCTGGCAGTCAAGAATGACAAAATCTGTTGGGAACACAAACTTCCCAACCTGTACTAATGCATCGTCAAGGATACCAGAGGGCCTCTTCACTGTCCGGTCGGCTAGCTGTAGTAATATGGACGTGGGTCTAGCTCTTCAAATGCCTAACCTTTTTGTTGGATCAAGAAGCTGAATGATTTTGAAGATTGACAATGGAACTCAGAGTTGAACGAGGTCCATCACTGGAGACATAGACACATGTAAAGTTAAGGTCACGTGAGGTGCACAAGCATGATATAAATGAAGTCTGTGATCTAAAGAGATATCTCCTGATCGGAAAGGTTGCAAATTGATAAGGAGATGGACTCCTTATTTATTAAGAACATAATAAAGAGAAGGGAGGATTTAGAGAGTTGAGATCAACTAGAACTCTTCCACCAAGGAAGAGTAGCATCTGAATTCTAGTGTATCTCTTTGTCTACTAAATCCTATATATTGTTCAGTGTTATTATTGAACAGGTACGCACAAACGCATAAGCAAAGCATGCAGTTCGTGTGAGAATTGAGTGTGCGACTCTAAAGCTACTTGAACCAGCTAGAAGAACCGGTTCCATCTGTGGTCTTTTAGTTTAGTTTATTTGTAGTAGGTGATTTCAAATTGTACCTTTGAGCTTTATCTTGAAGCAATTGTAATAGGTACTGAGTGTTCAAGTTAGAGTTAACTTAAAGCTTGTCGCAAACAGCTAGAGGCTAGCTTGCCACAAGGGGATTAGAGTTAGTCCTTAGGTTTACAAAAGAGTTTATCTTGTAAATGTTGTTTAGCTAATTGATTTAGTGAAGATTTTGGGAAAATCCTACTGGGAAGTAGGTCGTGATTTTTTTACCTTTTGAGCCAGGTGTTTTCCACGTAAAATCGTTGTGTTTTTTAAATTCTGCATCTATTATTCCATAAACTGTAGGAGTTGGAACACATAGAAGAACCTGGTCCTTCTACAACTGCTGCACGCGAAAATTGGACACCACACAAATCACCTCCCCGCTTGTGTGGTATTGACATTTGGAACATCAATTGGTATCAGAGCAGGTTATCCTTGAAGAGGCTAACACCTTAGGAAAAGATCAAAATGAGTGCGCCACCTGGGAAATGGGAAGGACAATCAACTGCTTGGCCACCACTCTTCAATGGCCTATATTATTCCTGGTGGAAGAACAAGATGAAGGACCACTTAATTGGGGAAGACTATGAACTATGGGACATAGTCACTGACGTCCCTCTGTCCACCATGAAGATGACTGCTGAAGGATTAGAAGTGCCAAAGATAAGAGTTGACTGCACTGCTGAAGATTTGAGAAAATGGGAAAAGAACGCAAAAGCCAAGAAGTGGCTTGTGTGTGGACTTGGTCCAGATGAGTACAACAGGATTCAAAGCTGCACTACTGCCAAGGAAATTTGGGACACTCTGCAAGTGGATCATGAAGGGACTGCACAAGTAAAAAGATCCAGAGGTACATTACTATACTCTCAATATGAGAATTTCTCAATGAAGGAAGGAGAAACCATCCAAGAGATGTACACTAGGTTCACTACTTTGACAAATGAACTAAAGTCTCTTGGAAGGATTATTCTTGAAAAAGACAAGGTTGAAAAGATTTTGACAAGGGTTTTACCAATCTCTTGGGAAAGTAAGATCACTGCTATTCAGGAATCCAAGAACATGGCAACCTTCAGGTTGGATGAGCTAATTGGAAATCTCACTGCCTATGAACTTAGAAGGAAGACAATGAAGATGGGTGCTCCCAAGAAGGAAAGATGTCTGGCACTGAGAATCACTGAGAGAGCAGAACTGGAGGAAGATGAGATGGCTATGATCACCAAAGAAATTCAGAAACTATCTCATTAAGAAAAATGGCATCTCAAGAGGTGGAAACTATAACAAGGCAAAGGCTCCGGAAAAACCCACCAACGAGGGATGCTACAAATGTGGAAAAACTGATCATCACATCAAGAACTGTCCTCAGTGGGAAGTGGAATGGAAAAGGGAAAGACCTGAAAGAAGGAACCGGAAGAAGGAACTGGTTCATCCCAAGAAAACATCAACAAAAGCTGTGGTTGCTGCTTGGGGAGAAAGCTCAGATGAAGAATCAGATGATGAAGATGGAGATGAACAAGCGCTCATGGCTATGGGTGAATCAGAGGTAAGTATATCTCATCTCAAAAATAAGATTAAGTTCCTATCTAAAGAAAAACTCTCTGAACTATTACTTGATTTCATTGATGATTCTGAAGAAATAAATAAAGAGAAGGAAAGACTGTCTAAGGAGTGTGTTATGTTAAAAGAAAAGTGTAAGAACCTGGAGCTCAGAGTAAGTAAATATGTGAGTGAAACCACTGCTCTGGAGAACCAGGTTCATCCACTTGAAACAAATGTCCAAGAGTTAAAATCTGAAAATTTAAAACTGAAACTAGGAACCAGTAAGAAGACAACTAACAACTCTCAACTCATCTTAGAAGAAAATGTAGCCAGACTAAAGGATGAGTGTATAAGAACTATGAACAGATAAGAGTGTTGAAGGAGGAACTTGGTAAGGTTAAGCATGAACTAGACAGAAGTTGCAAATGGAATAAATCCTCTGATGCCTTAACATGGCTACAAGAAAATCATAGTAGCAACAGAAGAGGACTTGGCTTTGGGAGTCAACTGCCTAAATGGGATCCCAAAAGCAAGTACCTCACACTTCCTAAGAACATAATTTGTACCCACTGTGGTAAGACTGATCACTACAAAATTGAATGCAATGCAAAAGATCAGGCCAGCCAAAAGAATAAAAATTATGTTCGAAAGAAAAAGTGGCTACCAAATTGGGCTAAAAGGAACTTAATTCATCCCTTTTATTATCGAAAGGGACCCAAACTAGTTTGGGTTCCTAATACTAACCCTTGATTTGCTTTTATAGGTTCAAGTGAAAGGGAGTAGTCAAATATGGTACATGGATAGTGGCTGCTAAAAACACATGACCGGGAACAGGGAACAATTCCTTTCACTTGAGAACCTCAAATGAGGAAATGTCTCCTTTGGAAATGGAAAGAAAGGTGAAATCATTGGGGTTGGTAAGGTAGGTAAGGATGACACACGTTCCATTGAGAATGTTTACTTGATAGACGACTTGAAATATCGCCTGATCAGTGTCTCACAATTGTGTGACAGAGGTAACCTGGTTGCTTTCACTTCTACAAAATGCTTTGTAATTAATCTTATCACTGACAAGATTTTTCTGCAGGGAAAAGAGTGAATAATATCTATATCATAGACCTGTCCGCACTATCAAAAAATGAATTAACATGCTTGAGTGTGCTGGACACTGATCCCCTCATTTGGCACAAAAGACTTGGACATGTCAGTCTAAATCAACTTAACAAATTAGTCTCGAAGGACTTGGTGATAGGCCTCCCTAACATTAAGTTCAAGGAAGACAAAGTTTGTGAGGCTTGTGCAAGGGGGAAGCAGATAAGATCTTCTTTCAAAAGCAAGAAAATGATAAGCACCACCAGGACGTTGGAACTTGTCCATATGGATCTATGTGGACCCATGAGAACACTAAGCAGAGGTGGTAAGAAATATGTAATGGTGCTTGTTGATGACTATTCTAGATTTACCTGGACATTGTTCCTAACATCTAAGGATGAAGCATTTTATATGTTTACCTCTTTTGTTATAAAAATTCAGAAATAGTTAAGACATCAACTTGCATCAATAAGGTCTGATCATGGCACTGAATTTGAAAATGCAAAATTTGCTGAATTTTGTGATGAACATGGCATAGATCATAACTTTTCTACCCCAGAACTCCACAACAAAATGGAGTGGTTGAAAGAAAGAATATGATACTTGAAGATATGGCTAGAACTATAATTCTTTCTAGTAAACTACCTCATAGCTTCTGGGCAGAAGCTATAAACACTGCATGCTATATCATAAATAGGTGCATGACTAGACCACTTGTAGAGAAGACTCCCTATGAGTTACTTAAAGGGAGAAATCCCAATATATCCCATCTTATGGCTTTTGGCTGTAAGTGCTTTGTGCACAACAATGGAAAGGACTCCCTAGGTAAGTTTGATCCCAGAAGTGATGATGGAGTATTCTTGGGATATTCTTCACATAGTAAGGCCTAAAAAGTGTACAATAAAAGAACTATGTGTATTGAAGAAAGTGTGCATGTTGTCTTTGATGAAACTAACATTCTCTCTGAGAGACAGGAACAAGAAGATGAAGAAATTGGGCTGGTCAGAAACTCAGACAAAACTGGAGCAACATTGGAAGAAGGAACATGTGATGGAATAGGTCCATCTACCCCAAGCAACTTGACAGGGGGAACTCAACAACAAATCTCATTGGAACCTGTCCCTGATTCCGTTCCACAGCAACGGGGCACTATTGGATCATCAAGTTATGACCAACTGGTTGTAAGACCACACAGATATCAAAGTTCTCACCCCATTGAGAACATCATAACTGATCTAACATCTGGAATCAAAACCAGATCCTCTCTGAAAAATCTATGTGCTTTTGATGCTTTTCTATCCTTGATCGAACCCAAAAATGTAGCTGAAGCCTTGCATGATGCAGACTGGGTAAATGCTATGCAAGAAGAACTCAATCAATTTGAAGGAAGTCAAGTCTGGCATCTGGCACCTAGACCATTAGATAGATTAGTGATCGGCACAAAGTGGGTCTTCAGAAACAAACTGGATGAAGATGGAACAGTTACAAGAAACAAGGCAAGACTGGTGGTACAAGGATACAGTCAGGAGGAAGGATAGACTATGATGAAACCTTTGCTCCTGTGGCAAGGTTGGAGGCAATTAGGCTCCTCATAGCATTTGCTACCTGCATGGAATTCACCCTTCACCGGATAGATATTAAGAGTGCCTTCCTGAATGGCTACCTAAAAGAAGAAGTATTTGTCAAGCAACCTCCGGGGTTTGAAAGCAATGAGAATCTAGATCATGTGTACAAACTTGACAAGGCACTGTATGGACTCAAGCAAGCACCAAGAGCATGGTATGAAAGGCTATCAAAATTCTTGCTTGAGCATGACTACAAGAGAGGTAAAATTGACAACACCTTATTCTTGAAGGAGAAAGGTAAAGATCTCTTGGTAGTGCATATATATGTAGATGACATAATATTTAGGGCAACTTCTGAAAAACTAAGCAAATAATTTGCTAAACTAATGGGGAGTGAATTTGAAATGAGCATGATGGGTGAGCTTAATTTCTTTTTAGGCTTACAAATTAAACAAAATTCAAATGGAATTATGATCCATCAGCAAAAATATGTGAAAGAGTTGCTTAAAAGATATAAAATGGAAGACTCAAAAGAAATTGACACCCCTATTGCAACAGCCACAAAACAAGATGTAGATGAACCTGGTTCATCTATTGATCAAAAGTTGTATAGAGGGATGATTGGGTCATTGTTGTATCTTACTACCAATAGACCTGACATTGTTTTCAGCGTAGGGCTTTGTGCAAGATTTCAGGCTAATCCAAAGGAATCCTATTTAACTGCAGTGAAGAGAATCTTGAGATATCTAAAAGGCACCACTGACCTCTGTTTTTGGTACCCTTAAGGTTGTAATTTTGACCTTGTGGGATATGCTGATGCTGACTATGCAGGCTTCTTGGTAGATAGAAAGAGTACCTCAGGTATGACACACTTTTTAGGCTCATGTCTTGTGTCCTGGGCTACTAAGAAGAAGAATCCTGTAGCTCTATCTACTGCTGAGGCTGAGTATGTAGCTGCAACCTCATGTTGTGCTAAGTTATTATGGATTAAACAACAATTGATGAATTTTGGTATAGAGGTTGGATGCATACCTATATTATGTGATAAAACTAGTGCTATTAGTATGACAAAGAACTTCGTTCATCATAAAAGAACAAATCACATAGATGTTAGACACCATTTCTTAAGAGACAACTATGAGAAGGGAATGATCTCTATTGAATTCTGTGCTACTGATAAACAAATTGCTGATATCTTTACTAAAGCACTAAGTAGAGAGCATTTTGAAAGGAACATGCTAGAGTCAGGGATGATTAAGATCACCTAATTGAACCAGTTCAAAACAAAAAAATGAAAAAAATTGAAAAAATAAAAAATAAATATTTTTGGCTAGGAATTCTGAAATTTGTGTAAATAATCAGAATAATCATTGCTCAGTTTCATGCTACCAACATCATACTCTCTTGCCATATGTTAATATGACTCTTTGGTTACTAACGATGCTTTTCTATTTTTTGAAAATTGAGCCTTAATCAAGAGATTCTAACAAGATGAACCTGGTTCATCGCTGCTGGTTCATCTAACAGACGTGGTATGTGCTCACCACTGTACACATATTGAAATATTAATAGTTAATCATGAGCATGACTCTATCTATAACAAGCTCGTTTCAAAATCTTGTCATTATCCTAAATTTGAACCTGTTCCAAAGAGTCCAATCAAATTAAAACGGCCTAGATTGTAGGGTAGTCATAACTGTCAATTTCACCTGACACTCTTGAACCGATTAGACTTCCTCTTGACCCAAATTACACCCGTTGTGTATTAATTACCCAAGCCTTTAAAAACCCATCATCACTTCTCTAATTCTTCACTCACTTTCTTCCTAAAATACATAACCGTCGGAACCCTTTCAACCTTCTGCTCAAACACCTTGATCCTAATCTTTCTACTTTCTTCACCAAAAATCTTCACCATGGCTGACACACCACCGCCTGCTTCATTCTCCTCCGCCGCACCTGAATACGGTATCACACTCGAAGATACTAGTTCCTCTCCATCTCAATCACATCCCTCCACCCCTCAAAACAATCATGTTCTGTCTCCTCCTATCAACCCCGTTGTCCAACCAAGCCCTAATCTAGAACCCAGGAGAAGGCGTGTCAAAATGCTAGCAAGAAAAACTGTGGCTACTGGCTCTCTAGCTAAGAAATTGAATGCTAAGCTTCAAGCCAGCCAAGCTCAAGCATCTGAGAACTCCAATGACTCCTTCAAGTCAGCGACTGAGGGGGAAGCAATTGGTTCATCTGATGCTGAACAGGTATCATCAACTCCTAAAATTGGGTCTGAGCCTAAAACCGTTATTGTTGAAAATAGGTTTGTTCTGATTGGGTCTGTAGTGGATGTGGAAGTTCCTGATAGGCGACATAAAGGTGGTAAAAATAAAATTGTAAAAGAAAATGAGAGCGAGGGAGAAGGAAGTACTGTGAGGGGAACATGGGTAGAAGGTACTCCATTAGCAATTTGTGGTACTGCTCTAGTGGTAGTTGAAGAAGGTGCAAAAGACCTAGGGGGAAGTAACTCAGGAGAGGCTGCTGAGGGGTTGGAAAATTTTCGACATTCTATTAATGAACCTGGTTCATCCATTGAGGAAACTTTGGCTGACCTTATGAGAAAGTTATGGGAGAGTTATAAACCCAAAAAGAAGAGGACACCCAAGACTAAGAAGGCTGAAACTCCAGTGGAAATTAACAAGAGAAAAGCCACTCCTTCTGTTGAAACTTCCATTCCTAGAGGAAGAACTACACGAAGTGAAATTAGGCAAAGTGAAGAGAAGTTGCAGAAGACTTTGATGGAGAGTAAGAGAAAGAGAGTTGACAAAGGGAAGGCAAAAGTGGTTGATCCTGTAGATGCTGTTGAAGTTGAGGAGATGGACCTGGTCCATCAAGATGACCAAATGGAAGATATTGAGGTTCATACACCCAAACCCAAGAAAGCCAAGACTTCTTCTAAGATGTCTGCTTCCGTGTCTGCTACACCCTCAACTGTTGCTAAGAGGACTAGGTCTACACTGAAGTCCAAGAAGGTTCATATTGATGAAGAAGAAGATTGGAGTTGTGAAGAAGCAGAGGAGTCTAGTGTAGAAAAAGACAAGTTGACAAAATTTGGGAAGCGAACAATTCTAAAGGGGAGACTGTTGAAGGATCCGGAGGAGTCTGGCATGATCTACTTATTGGACACTTTGGAAGTGCAGGGCTGGAAGGACATGATCCTTCAGTTAGATGACATGCTGGCCAGGAGTGAGATTGTTAGGTTCATGGTCAATGCTGAGGTCAAGGATGACAAGGTCTCCACTAAGGTAAAGGGGACAAAAATCACCTTTGATGCCAAAGAGCTGGGCAAAATTCTTGGGATTCCAGTTGAGGGTTATGATGATTATACAAGGTAGAGGAAGACCGACTTGGATGGTCTTCCTTCTACACTGCAAATTACCAGATGGTTCAGTGATAATGCTGAAGAAGTGGAACCCAGGGCTGTGTACAAAAGCGAGATGAAACCCCAACCCAAGGTGGTGTTTGAGTTCATCAACAAATGCGTACTGCCCAGGCAAGAGAGAAGGCATATAGCAAACTATATGGATTTAACCCTCATGGAATGTCTGGACAGTGGTAGGAAAATCAACTGGCCCTATTTCGTTATTCAATTGCTGGACAGGGTGGTAAACGACTCCAAGGCTCATGCCATCCCATATGGCTTCATCCTGACGACCGTGCTGGACCACTTCAAAGTGCCCTTGAAGAAGTCAGAAATGGCTACTGTCAAGGACCATTTTGGGAATAACACGCTTATGACAGGTGACTATATTGTGAATGTTCCTGACGATGAACCTGGTTCATCTAGAAAAATGCATGTGAACAGCAAGGTCAGGGCGCTCGTACAAGAAGGTGGGGTTAAGGATGGTGAAATTATTCGATTGAAGACCCACCTTACAGAGGTTGAGGCTAAGAGAGATGCTCTCAAAACTGAACTGGCCAAAAAGAAGAAGAAGAATGAAAGGATTCTTCAAAATATGCTCTCCCTTCTCCAAGCAAAGAACCCAACCTCCACCCCTTCCCAGCCTTAGGTGTCCAGTGCCTATCTTCATCCCTCTATGACCCAGATTCGGGATTTTTTTTGCTAGCTTTTGCTCATGATTATAACTGCTTTTATTTCTTTGTGTGTTTGGTGGCTGAACTATGCTTTTATCAATGGATTTTGTTGTTTCTACTCTTAATTGTTTTGTCTCACTTTCTTTGATAGTTTGCATTCTTAGTTCACTATTTATGATTAATCCAAGTTGCAATTGCAGTTGTCCTAGTGGCCATGAGTAATTCTTATATATTTGGTAATTCTAACATTTTGCAACTTTTAGATGATGCCAAAAAGGGGAAAATGTGCTTTACTTTGAATATGTGATATTTATAACCTAATGAACCTGGTTCTTTATGATAAATGCTTAATACTCTAAAAAGTGTCAATGTTGGATTAAAATGGTTACAGGCCTAAGCACAAAGTTTGTCATCATCAAAAAGGGGGAATTTGTTGGATCAAGAAGTTGAATGGTTTTGAAGATTGACAATGGAACTTAGAGTTGAACCAGGTCCATCACTAGAGACATAGACACATGCAAAGTTAAGGGCACGTGAGGTGCACAAGCAGGAGATAAAAGAAATATGTGATCTAAAGAGATATCTCCTAATTGAAAAGGTTGCAAATTCATAAGGAGATGGACTCCTTATTTATTTAAAACAGAATCAAGATAAGGGATGATTTATGGAGTTAAGTTCAACTAGAACTCTTCCACCAAGGAAGAGTAGCATCCGAATTCTAGTGTATCTCTTTGTCTACTAAATCCTATATATTGTTCAGTGTTCTTATTGAATAGGTACGCACAAACGCAGAAGCAAAACAAGAATTGAGAGCAAAATTGCCAAAGCAATTTTGCAAGCAGTTCGTGTGAGAATTGAGTGTGCGACTCTGAAGCTAATTGAACCAACTAGAAGAACCAGTTCCATCTGTGGTCTTTTAGTTTAGTTTATTTGTAGTAGGTGATTTCAAATTGTAACTTTCAGCTTTATCTAGAAGCAATTGTAATAGGTACTGAGTGTTCAAATTAGAGTTAACTTGAAGCTTTTCGCAAATAGGTAGAGGCTAGTTTGCCACAAGGGGATTAGAGTTAGTCCTTAGGACAAAAGAGTTTATTTTGTAAATGTTGTTTGGTCATTGATTTAGTGAAGAGTTTGGGAAAATCCTACTTGGAAGTAGGTCGTGGTTTTTTCACCTTTTGAGCTAAGTGTTTTCCACGTAAAATCATTGTGTTCTTTAAATTTTGCATTTATTATTCCGCAAATTGTAGGAGTTGGAACACATAGAAGAACCTGGTCCTTCTATAACTGTTGCACGCGAAAATTGGACACCACACAAATCACCCTTCTCTTGTGTGGTATTGACGTTTGGAACATCACTTTTGTAGATAGACAAGGGAATCAAGTTTATGCTTTCCCCTAATTCACACAATGCTTTAGCAAAAGCATAGCTGCTTATCGTGCATGGGATCGTGAAACTCCCTAGGTCTGACATCTTCTCAGCTATGGGTCTCATCACGACTGCACTACAGGTTTTTGTCAATGTAACAGTGGACAGGTCTTGGAAGTCAAATTTGCGAGACATTAAATCTTTCATCAGTTTGGCATACCCAGGCATCTCCCGCAACACATCAATCAGTGGAATGCTCACATGTATTTGTTTCAACATCTCCATGAATTTCTTATATTGCTCGTCCTTTTGATATTTTGCCAATCTCTGCCGGAATGGTGCTGGAAGTCGCTTCTTTTCCTGTGAGTTGAGTTTTATCTTGCTCAGGCACTGCTTCTACTATCATTTCTTGTGCTACCTCAGTCTCCTTCGCAACCTATTTTTCTTTGTTTGTGTTGTCTTGTGCATGTTGTACCGTTACCTATGTTAACCATGTTGAATCATCTATCTCAATGGGTACTGACACAAGTGTTTCAATAGGCCGACTTTCGTGAGCAATCTCTTACTCCAGATCTAGGTTTACTATTTCGTAGAGTTTCGGGCTCTGTTCTTTTGGATTGACTTGTGTGTCTGCAGGTAACGTCCCTTAGGGATGATTGCTTAGAGCCATAGAAATATGTCCTAGTTCAATCTCAATACCCTTTATCGCTGATTCATGTGAGTCCACTCACTCTTGCATTTTTTTCCAATGGACCCAATCAGTTGTTGCAACATTTTGTTGTTGCTGTCCAGCATTTCCTTAAGTTCAGCAAACCCATCATCTTGTCTCAAAATCTGTTGTTGTTGAGGTTTTTGATAAGCCAGCTGCTGAATTTGCTGGTTGTAACCTTGTTGCCTTTGGTAAGGCACCACTTGACCCTGTGGTCCTATGCCCCAACATTTGATCTGGAATGCCATGATGTAGACACTTAACTAGTATACCCTTGAACCACTCTCACGTTTCTTGTAGTGATTCTCTCGGTCTCTGCCTGAAGCTCAATATTTCATCAATTTGTTTGGCGATTTTATTGGGTGGGTAGAACTTGTTCAAAAATTTCTTGACTAATTCCTCCCAAGTAGTGATGGAATTTATTGGGAGTGAACTAAGCCAAGTCTAAGCTTCTCTTGTCACCGAGAATGGAAACAACAACAACTGTATTGCTTCTGGTGTCACATTAGGTTGCCTTTGTGTGACACATATCGACATAAAATTCTTCAGATGCTACTGAGGATCTTCAATGTATGGCCGTGAGAACAGTCCCTTGTTCTACAACAAATGTAGCATGTTGTTTGTGATTTGAAATGATTCCGCTTGTATTTGAGGGACTGCAGGTGTGGTTGCCAGATTGTCAGTGGTGGGTTGTGCCCAATCATATAATGCTGCTTCCGGTACCAGAAGCACCACACCCTGATTGTTTGGTTCATTAGTAATGTGTCTATTGTTGATTAGATTTTCTATTTCATCATCCATGTCTGGTTCGATTTGTCCTGTCGAGTTTTGTTGTTGTTTGCCTTTCTTGTTTGCATGATTTAGTGCCTTGAATTTTTTTCCAGGATCTGATAATGCTTCGAGCAATTCACCGGTTCTTGAAGAGTTACTAGGCATGCACCTGTAACACCCAAGACTACAAACGTTAAAATTTCAATGTATCTGGTTTAAAATGAAGAAAATTGACTACACTAAGAATTCTAGCACTTCTTTTAGCTGCATTTAATAACACCGTTAGTTCTACGACAATGACGCCAAAATTTGATCACGTACAACTATGCCTTATAAAAAGGACTTAGCGATCGTTGCAAATATATTCCGGCTAATAAGTCCGGAGTCGAATCCCAGAGGGAATTAACCTATCAAACACAACTACTAGACTCGCACAAACTCACGCAATCAATCTTCAGAAATATTTAAGTAACAATTTGGATGTTTACTAACTAAATATTACGTAATGAAAATACAACAATTAATAAGTAACTACTAACGAGATGTAGACAAGAATTGGAATGATCTAAGGTTGTGATTTCCCCTATTGTCGGAATCTTTTTCGCTACATTTTCTATAAATTTGCCAAAGTCTTCTCTATCGATCATGAGCACTCTGACTGTAGTAACTCTCTCCCGAGTAATTACCACAATTTACTAGACATATTCTCTCGAATTACGCTAGCTGGCATTAAGTACGACTCACTCGGATCGCACCAAGGTTTCGTTATCCCTAATACCACATTTAAACCTTTCGTATTGATCCCTCATATACGTTAGGAGTGATTTTGTTCAACAACTACCTAAATACGCACTCTCTCCTGAGTAATACATACTAAATAGGCACAGCCAATTGAGGGCCCTTTAATCAACCACAATAATAATATAGTTGAACAAATAGAGAAAATACTACGACAAATCTGTATTAATGTAACAAGAGAATCATCATTCAATAGGTTCCATAAAAACCTTAGATTAGGAGTTTAGCTACTCATACTCATAGTAACAGTATCCAAAATATTTTGCATAATTAAATTACAATGTAAGGATAAAGGAATGTAGAAATCGATGAGTCTAGCTCCATAAGGTTGTTCCACGAGCTATCCTTGCCTCCGGTTGCAGAAGTCCTCAAAAGTGGCATTTTTAGGCCTTTTTATATGTGTAGGAAAATACCTAAATGCGTAGGCCAAGTCCTAGTCAAATCAGGACATGAAATAAGTCTTCAAAACTCGGAATGTGCACACCCAGACCTAGCATCGCGAGGTATAATTGCTGGTGGATCTCGCCCCAGGCCTGGCATTGCCAGCTTCAACGCCTGGTAGATCTTGCCTCGTCGGCTCCAACGCCCGGTGGATCTCACCCCAAGCCTCGCCTCGCCAGCTCCCACACGAGGTATAAAGCACGCCCTACCTGCCTTAACACCTGCTCTAGGCCTAGCTTCGCCAACTTTTCTTTTGTCTGCTGCTCACTTCTTTCTTTTTTCTTTTCAATTGTTCTCGAGCACGCTTTAGCCTTTTATTATTCTTTTTTCTCTACTTCATCTTCAATTCACTTACACATAAAATAGACTCCATTACGTGCAAATAAAGTGTATTTTATCATAAAACATATAAAATACAAGGCAAATAATGTTCGAAACTATGAAATTATAGCCACACATCAGGTACCTAACAACCAAGAAGGTTTTTCATCTCCACAACATACTCCAGCCGGATACCATTTGGGGTTAGGCCCTATGGCTCAATCTTATGCTCCTATGCATGCTGCTTCTCCTCAAGTGCAGATAGGACTGTTCAAAATCGAATCGTAATCGATAATCGAACCGCAAAATTAGCATTTTATCTTATTGGTATCGAGTTATCAGATTAATTATTGGTGAGCCGATTGAATTTTATAATTAATGGCTTATATGTTTGAGGGAGGATTATTCAACTTCCGTATCATATAAATGGTTAGCTCGTTAAAAATTATTATATTTACATTATCGGGTTTGCATCTTGATGCTGAATCCAAGACTTCAAAGTTATTATTGGGGCGGCTTGTAATGTTATTTTAAACTATTGATATTGTCATGTTTTTATCCTACTGCGAGGTTGAAGAGGTAGTCTCCTCCAATTGCTTTTTATAAATCAAATAGACAGTCTCCAATTGCTTTTTATAAATTATATCATCCCGTTTCAAGTCTCATGCGGAGGGGGAGTAATTACCTATGTCAATTGTCATTGTTTACATCTTATCTATATTCTATATTTTTTGTTGTTGCAAATCATAAAATATTAATATCTTGTCGCAAAAGAACTTGCCAGTTGGCACAAGCACTTGTGCTAGTTATTATTCTGCCCGGTTGATTTTTGACTTTTTCTATACAACATACAAAGGTTCTTTTTGTTTCATCTTAGAAAAAGCGGTTGTGGAAAAGAAATGTGATAGAATATATGAGTCCATCAAATTATATAGAGACCATGTCTTATATTGGTTTTCACAGATTATACTTGTGTAGACATGTAATTTTTGACCCTCCCCGAGATTTTACACATTTTAGCATTTAAATATTTTGTTTAGGTCTAATATCGCTATTTTAACTAGTTTTGACTCTTTTACTTTATTTTATCATAAAAACACAAATTACAAAAATAGTTTCATTAATGTTTTGTAGTTCTACTATTTTACTAGGATTTTACTTTTATATAATCTTGAAAAATACAAAAAAACAATAGTTTCACTTTCAATATCTGATTTTTATTTTAATAGTGTATGTTAATTAATTAAGAGTGATTTCTATATTTTATAAATATATTATACTTTTTAGAAGGGCAATTTTGGACCAGCCCATTAATCCCTTAGCCCATACCCACTATCCTAAAAATCCTTTAGAAGACATAACCTAGGGGACCCCTTCTCTTCTTCTTTATCTACAACACACACCCTAACACAAAATAGACCCGAGCAGATCCACCAACAACACTACCTGCCACCACCTTCAACGGAACCTGCCTGAAATTCGACCATCCCTCTACACACAAAAAGGAAGCTAGCCGCGCCTAATTCCCAAAAAACTCCAGCCGGCATCACCTAAAAAAAACAAAAAATGAAGACACGCACACACTTGAAAGATAGAGGGAAAATTCCAAAAACAACATTCACTCCACTCGGTTCCATTTAATCATCAAGAATTCAATGGAAATTGGCTTCTGACTTTCTTGCAAACTACATTTTTGAGTTGGATTCTAATGGGTTGGCTCCAGCTCTGATGTGATTATTCATTGGGTGATGGAGTGCACATATGACTAATAGTGTTCATGGAAAGGATTGTATTTTTGTTTGAGATGTTTAAACCTTCATAGTTCACTTTAGGTTTTAGGTTCATTTCTGATTTTCAATTTTGGAACCATGGCATCCGATGGAGTTTGATTGAGGTCGTTCTGGTGCTCGAGTTTTTCCGGTCCTAGGCTCTTGTGCGCACCATTGTTGTCGTAGTTGAAAGGGTGTTGCAACTTGCGGTCTATCGTTCTCTCCAACACTCTGTTTTGATTATTTTAATTGGATGTTATTATATTGAATTACCCATGATTTGCCACACACTAATTAGATTATATTGATTGGACAATGATTATTTGAACTGTTGATTGCATTTCTCTATGCGAATACATGCTGGAATTGTTAGTTAATGGGCTGCAAGTGATACCTTAATGAGCTAAAATGAATTTGGTGCTAAACAGTATAAAATTAAAACGGAGGGGCTATACTAACCAAGTTTAAACAACTGAGTCGTGAATAGTTTGGTAAATAAGTTGAATAGCGGATCATAGGCTTGTAGTTATAATTGAATATTCGGGTATGTGCTGATTTTTATTTATTTTTGTTTATTTACTTGTCTAATTCGTTAGTAGCATGCCTAGGCCGACCACACTTGGGTAGGCAAATCTTTAGGATTTTGTTTGAATTTTTGAGGTAAGAGATCGTTTCCCTTTAGTTTATTATGGTTTCATCAGGGGAATGCCCCGAAGAGTTTGTATATATTTTTTTCCGGGGAATTCCCCGTAGTATTCTGTAAATGAAGTCCAAAGATGGAACAATTTGAGGAAGCATATAATAGGATTTTTATTTTCATTTTTTTATTAGGCAGGGACGACCTCGAGCCTCTTTTTATTGTTTATTTTCTTTTTGTATTTTTCTACCTCAATCTGAGTATTCTTTAAAGCCAACTTGATCATGTAAGCAACCGTACTAGTTACGGGACTCGGGGAATGCCTAACACCTTCTCCCCGAGTCAAATGAACCCTCTTACCCGAATCTCTGGTGCAGACTTAGTTTGGAGTCCAAAGTGTTTTAAAAGGAAAAATTATTTTAAAGAAAAAATGGTGACCTGACACACCGAAATCAAATGTCAGGTGGCGACTCTGAGTTACTCCTTTTGAACACAATATTTTGTCACTTTAATAATTGAAAACCCTTTTGTACTTTACAAAATCCTTTTTTATTTTTAAGAGGGTTTAGTAAAAGTTTGTTTAAAAAAAGGGGTGTGACATCTCTGGCGACTCTTCTGGGGAGTTGCAGGTTCGAGCTAGTACTTGATTTTGTTGGCTTTTAGGATATTCGGTTGAGGTTTTTATGAGTTTTATTTGCTTTGTTTGATTTTTATTGGTTATGTCATTTTAGTATTTGCTAGTTGTTTATGTGTTTATTGTTTTTCTTTATATGTTATCGTTTATAACTGTCATCATGTGCATAACCTTGAGTCAATTATTTCTGCAACAAGTCTCGGAGTACGCGTCGCGTACATGAACTCTTTGTTGAGTCGCCCTTATTTTAGGAGGGGGGTCGTCGGACGTATGGAGTGGGTGGAAAGCTTGAGCAGCCACCATCGACCATACGCTCCCCCGCATTGCCTTATTAGTAAATCCCAAACGTAGGTCAACCTTTAGGTTATCTTTATTTGCATCATATCATTATGACCTAGTAGGGTCCGGTCCTGGGTACCGTGCGCTTTGTAGAAAGCCTGTTCAAATTGTGTCAAATAGGCCCGCTGGCCCAAAATGACATTCAATCACCCTATGTGCTAACTATTGCATCTTTGAGGGTAGAAAGGTCATTTGGCGGACTGGTGTTTGGGAAAGAAAGGTGAAAATGAAGAAAGTAAGGCTTAATTATATTTTTCTTTCACAACTTTTTCTAGAAAAAGACGAAAAAAATAAAAATAAAAAATCCAAAAAGATTTTGCACTTTCCATCATTTTCCAAAAATAAAAAAAAAAGAGAAAAAGAAAATCCAAAAAGATTTTACATGTTTCATCATTTTTCAAAAATGACAAAAAATATATTTTCTCCCAAAACAATGTTCTCTAAATTCTCTCCCATCCTCCCGAACTACGCAAACCTGATTCTCGTCTTTCGGGGCGGAATACGTAGGCAACCCACATAGGGTCCGGTCTTCCTCTTCCTCTTCCTCCTCTTTCTCTTCCTCTTTCTCCTCTTGCCAGTGAGTCTTTAGGTTTTTGGCTTCGCGGGGTAGTAGCCAAATCTTGCATATTTAGCCACTTTAGGCCACATCGGCCGTTTTTGTAAAATAGGACTATTTTCTCAAAGTGTCTTATTAACATATGTCTTAGAGCTCTAAGTTGATAACATGGTGTCCTCTCATCTTTAAGGTCCATTCTTGTTGAATTTGCATGTCTAGCCACTTTTAGCCACATCGACCAATCTTGCAAAATAGGGTCATTTTCACAAAAGTGGTTCAATGAACCATGTCTTAAGATATTGAGTCCACAATTAGGTGTCATATTACATTAAGTTCCGTCCTTTTTGAGTTTTCATCTTTAGCCATTTCTGGCCATATCGGTCATTTTTGCAAAAAGGGTCACTTTTGCAAAGTATTTTCTAGGACCATGATTGGTGGGAGTTTAAAGTCATATAAGCCTTAGTGAGGTATTTTCATGCCTTTGAGGTCACCTTTGTTGAGTTTTACATATAGTCGCCCTTGGCCTCGTAAGCCATTTTGCAAAAATATCCCAATAATGTCTTGCATGTGTCCAATAGGAGGTGTTGTGGCGTCGCATAGTGTCTCGAGTCCCTAACTCTATTTGGTATTATTTGTCTCATTCAGGTATGGATCATTTTACCATAGCGTGAAAGACGCCCCAACACCAGTCCAACCAAGATCGTGCCTTCAGGAGCTATTTGAGGAGACTTTTTATATTTTTTAGTATGTTTTGTCTTTTAGTTTATATGTTTTGTCCAGTAGTATTAATTTTTTATGTGGTGTCAGAGTTTGTCGTAGTATAGGTGAGTTGTCATGTTTCTCATTATCATTTCCTATATTGTATTTGAAAAACCAAAAATATTTATAAATGAAAAAATCCAAAAAGATTCTTGTTTTTTTAGTTTATTTTATCCACCGCTTTTCTAGAACTACGCTTGATCTGATTCATGTGGAACATGATATGTAGGAAACCTACATAGGGTTCGATCAAATCATTTAAAAAAATTACTTTAAAAAAAGAAGTAAAGAAAAAAATGGAGAATGAATTTGTGGGACGTGAGGGGGAGAGAAAGAAATTGGTAATAATCATAAAGAAAAGTGAGGAAAGAAATGAGCAAATCAAGGAGCGCAAGAGAGGAAATAAAGAAGAAAAGGGCAAGGCGAGTAAAATCGGGATGATGCCATATGACCTTCGTACCCTCGAAGTCATTTTATAACCCATAATTGTGGTTAGGTGCATTGCATATAATATGATGATATTTGTTGTTAAATGCCCTAAAGCTAACATGATGACTTCATTTTGTTCCTCTTTGTTATTTTCATTATAGCAGAAGGGTGGTTGGTTTGTGGTTGTTAAACTGGTAACTCTTTCCTACAACATAAAGTCTAAAGGCAATGGCAGACGACAACAGAGTTGAGTTGGTTGATACTGGTACCTGAAAGCAATCGGTTGAACGGGACACTAGGTTGGTTGAAGAGTTAAGGATGTTAAGACGACACATGGCGGACATGTATCATGCTTGGATGGCTGGGAAGGCACCGCCCCCGCCACCACCTAGCTTCCTAGATGCTACCCTTACCCAAGCTCCAGACATAGTGTCAGATCATCCACCATACATTCCAGATTTTCCCGCTTATCCCAGCTTTCCCATTCTCCCTAGTAGCTCCATCGATCGTCCTCCAACTACCTTCCCAAAAATAGCCCTCCTGCCATATCCACTACCTCCACAATCACAACTTCTCAACAACCTCTCCTTAGGTCAAGCAGTGAACACCAGTTTCACCCTCTTGATGCCCAATACTACCCTCCAGAGCTGGCCCACCAGGTCCAAGACTCATATAATCATACCTATCATAATGAGCCTAATGTTGAGAATGAAAAGTTCACAAGGAATGAAGAGCGAGATAAGATGTCTAGAAAGCTGAAAGGTATAGAGCAATCCTTAAAGAACATGCAAGGGAGGGGAAATCAGATTAACGTGTCTTACAATGACTTGTGTATGTTCCCTGATGTTCAACTGCCCGTGGGGTTTAAAATGCCAAAGTTTAACCTGTATAACGGACGTGGAGATCTAGTAGCCCATCTGAGGGGTTATTTCAATGAAATGAGAAGTTTTGGCGGGAAAGATGAGTTGCTGATGGCGTATTTCAGTGAGATATTGAGCGGGGCAGCCTTGGAATGGCATAGGCATCAAGATGTCAGTAAGTGGTATGCATGGGATGACATGGCTCAAGATTTTGTTTGACACTTTCGGTACAATATAGACATTATCCCAGACCGCGCCACCTTTTCTAAGATGGAAAAGAAGCCCAGTGAGAGCTTTAAGGAATATGGACTCAGATGGAGGGAACAAGCTGCCCGAGTCAGTCCTCCGATTGATGAAGAAGAAATGGTAAAGCTTTTCCTACAAGCTCAGGGACCCACATACTTCAGTCACTTGATCCCTGCTTTGGGTAAACCTTTCAATGATGTGGTAAAAATGGGGGAGATGGTAGAAGAAGGAATCAAGTCAGGAAAAATCATGAGCTATTCTGCAATAAAAGATACTACAGAAGACATTTAGAACATCACAGTGAATTTGGGGGGAAGAAAAAGAAATAGAAAAGATGTTGTTGAGCCCCGCCAATGACAAGATCCGGTAGGCGTTCTTGCTCAACACTTTCAGCCTCAGTACCGACCCCATGAATATCCACGTTCCCTAGATAATCCTCCTCAATACTACTTCTCCCCACAAAATCCCCAATGTCATACCTCACCTTCCCACTACTCTATCCATAATGCACCACCATATGCTCCATATCTACAGGACCTGCAATGGCGTGCACCACCTCCACAAATGTCTTACCCGCCTCCTCAAGCATGTCAACCACCCGCCCGCAAGAGCTTCCAACCGAGGTCAGAGTACAAACTGAAAAGGCAGCAACAAAGAGAAAAGTCTTTCACTCCTATTGGAGAATCATATGCTAGTTTGTTCCAAAGGTTAAGGAAATTGGACATGTTGAGGCCGATTCAGATAAAAATGTTGAATCCCCTGCCAAAGAATTTTGATTTATCTCAAAGGTGTGCCTATTGCTCTAATGCCCCGGGGCACAGTATAGAAAAGTGTTGGCATCTGAAAAGAGCAGTCCAGAAGCTTATTGATGCAGGCGATATTGTCGTGCAAAATCCAGATGCAACAGATACTAGCCAAATTCCATCGCCTGTTCATAATGAGACTCATATGGTGGTCCAGATTTGTATTGAAAAGGAACACGAGAACTCTTCTGAATCCCCTGGTGGGCCACTTGCCGCAAAATTTTCAATGCTATCAGTCTCGATTCCAAAAGTTGATATTGAGAACGAGTTGGCAAAGAGGACCCAAAAGCAATCTGCTGAGGTCAATGTGATGGAGACTTGTGAAGGTTATGGTAATATTGATATGGAACTTAGTGGCTAAGATGTCGGGTTTGGTGATTGGAAAGACGCTCCTTTCTTGGCTAGCCAGGGGAGTCTTGGTGGTTTATTTTGTTGTCATTTCTGTTGTCCGGGTTATTTTAGGGTTGTAATCAAGATATTGTCTTGTGACTCAAACCCTTCTATCTTTTTATTTTGCCTAGTTCGTTTAGTCGTAGTAATCAGTTAGTCTTATCTAGGTTTGTTCCAGGGTTATAACCCAAGTTTTTCTTGCTTGTTTTTTTTTCCCACACTTTTCCACTATCAGTTTAATATAATCTCCTATTTTCTGTTATTTCTTGTCCATTTTTTTAGTTCTCTTTTCCTTTTTATAAGTATTTTCATGCCGACTCTAGTGACATGACATGCACGTGTAATTCTCAGCATGTTCCTAAAATTTAGTTTAATCATGAAGCAATGAAACAAGTTTTGAAAATGAATATTTGAGGGAATTAAGTAAAGATTTGGACATTTTGAGATCATATCCCGAATTGTGTGAAACTAGGGCAGATTGTTTGGGGAATTAAGAGGACGATAAGAAATTGTTACAAGAGAGTGCGTCCTAGTCAATTTGAAGCAAGAAACTTTGAGTTGAAGTGTATCTTGAGTTACCAGATAAATCCAACAGAGTTTGCTCCAAATTGATAGAGCACATTGATGTGCCGGAGAATTATGGCACATTTAATATCAAATTGCTTAAATTATAGCTTGTTTCAAGAGCATTTACCTTGTATATTTATAGAATTTTGATGTTTTGCAGTGCATGAGGCTTAAACGCTCAAGAATACGGAAAAGATAATAAAAAGCTAAAAAAAATAAAGAAAAGAGCAGAATGCGATCGCAGAAAGCACAAGAGGGACCGCATATCCCGTATGCGAACCGCAGATGGCCCAGGTGGATCGCAGAATGCCACAGAAAGATTGGTAGATTTTAAGAGCACAAATGCGGTCCATTATGCGATCACAGATCGTGTATGCGAGCTGCATAATGAACCGCATATCTCCAAGCCCAGAAGTCCAGCTCAGAAATGTGGTGCAACTCTGCGGTCGCATATCAACAATGCAAACCGCAGATCAACAATGTGGCGTGTACCTGGAAACTAGGGTTTTAAACGTGCGATGAGATTTTGAAGAATGCAAACCGCATTCCTGTTCTGCGACATGAATGCGATCGCATAGCTTGCCTGAAGGGGTATTTTTGTCCGTTTTCCACCCGACTTTTGGCCCACTATAAATAGATTTATTTGGGTTTTGTGGGTCATTCTTGTCTGGTTTTAGAGCAACATTCCCTCCATTGAATATTCTTCACTTTTGGAAGCATTTAAGCAAAAGGTTCTTGAGTTTTTGTAAGCTTTCATGACATTTAATACCTTTATGTTTTTGTCATTAAGTATGTGTAGCTTAGCCTTAAATACTAAGGTTGTGGACCCAAAATGGTTGTTGTGTATTTGGGTATTTAACATTGAATATATGTATAATGGGTTGTTGATATTTATTTACTCTTTATTTTTCATTTATTGTTAGTGGTTGCAAACATTGACAAATGCCATAAATTCTTTCTTAGCTTGAAAAAGTGAGTTAGAATTGGTAAGAGTAAATACCAAAGACTCAAGGCTTTAAACCTTGTTTAATAGAATCACTTCGGAATAAGTGGGTTCTATTTGGCATTAAGTGATTGGTCTTCATTGCAACTCTTTTGTATTTGGGAAAATCATAAAGAGGAAATACTACCCTATTATTGGATATCTAAGGACTTCCCATTAGAAACATATCATATTAATACCCATTAGCATTACACATCATTAAAGGGGACACAACCTTGGTTTAGTCAATCCTATTAATTACAACTTTAATTAGTCGTCTTTGTCACTATCACAATTGCAATACTACACTATCAATTCCTATACTCCTGTTACATTAACATAATAGGGATAAGATTTGAGTTAAAAATCACACTATCAAAGTAACTTTTCACGCCTATTCCCTGTGGGATTCAACCCCAACCTTGTTGGGTTATTATATTTGACTTCGACCGCTTTACACTATTTTTAAGTATAATTCGAGCGTATCAAATTTTGGCGCCGTTGCCGGGGAATACGGTTTTGAAATTACTAGTTAGTGTGTACTTCAATCTTTATCTTTTTCTATTCCATCACACGTTGCTCGTTTTTTTTTGGTGAACTAGGTGAAAATAGCCAACGTTGAGTATGATGAAGAGGAAAACCCGTTTGCCGACATCAATGAATATATTAACGACACCAACGCTATCCTCCCTCCGGCAGTTGGTGCATCTACTTTAAAAGTGGATCATGGAATAATTCTATTTCTCAAGGCGGAAGGATTGTTCCATAATTCAACGGATGATGACCCGACGCAACACGTAAGGAACTTCTTGGGTGTATGCACCATGCACAGACAAACCAATGTGACGGATGATGCTTTGAGGTTGCATGTGTTCAAGTATTCATTGGCGGGAGAGGCAAGAAAGTGGCTTCACAACTTACCTCCTCATACCATCACTACATAGCCTGAGCTTGTCCGAGCCTTTTTGGCAAAGTTGTTCCCGGATAGCAAGAAGTCGGAGCTTAGAGATAAAATCTTTTTCTTCAAGCAAACGCCGGAGGAACACTTACATGAGGCATGGGACCGGTTCAAATTATACCTTGTGAGATCACCAAATCATGGGTTCCCAGAAAATATTTTGATGGAAAAGTTTTACATGGGTTTAGACCCGCTTTCCCAGTCAATTTCCAAGAATGCCGCGGATGGGTCCTTCATGGACAAGTCATTTGCTAGGATTACTCAAATTCTAGACAAGATGGCTAAGCACAGTCAAGCTTGGCATTCGGAAGATACAAGTGGTGGGATCTTTTATGGTACTCCTTGTCTTTCAAACATGATAAAGGAGAACAACGAGAGAGACCAAGTGATTGTCGGTCTTGCCACGAACATTGATGTATTGACAAAGATGTTCACAGAAAGTCAAACAAAAAAGGTGAATATGGTGGAAGACACAAAATCAATGGGGAATCAAGATTTTGAAGAAGCAAATTATGTCCAAAACTCTCAAGGTGGTTATCGCCAACAAAGCAATTGGAGGCCAAACTCGCAAGGGCAAGGCTAACATAATTGGCGCAATGAGCAAAGTGGCCAAGGAACTTGGAACAATAACAACAATAATTATTCCAATAGAAGTTCCAATCCTTATGTACCACCGCGAGGGCAATATTCCAACTCTTCACAATACAAGGAGGGGCCATCAAATGAATCCAAAATGGAGGGGATGCTAGAGCGAATTTTGCAAAATCAAGTGAAAAGTGATGCAACAATGAGGAACATGTCCGAGGTGGTGGGTTCACACACCGCTTCGATTCAAAAACTTGAAATGCAAATGAGAGATCTATCAAGAGAACAAATTCCCAAGCAAAAAGGTACTCTTTCGAGTGACACGGTGGTCAACCCAAAAAGCGGCCCAAATGGGTCGACATCTCATTGCATGGCCATCATAACGAGAAGTGGTAAGGTGCTCCAAAATGAGAGTGATCAAGTGATTGATGTTGAGAACGTTGATCAAGAAATGGAAGCACGAAGTGAGTTGCCGGTTGTAGTGGAAGTTGAGGAGGCCCCCCAAGAATTAGAGATTCAAAGAGAAAAAAAAGGAGAGGCCACGTAAAAGGTGAAGGAGACCCCAAAAGCTCCTCCACCAATTCCTAGACCTAATCCTCCATTTCCTCAAAGGCTTGTACGAAGAGTGGATGATGGAAAATTTGAAAAATTCTATGACATCTTGAAATAATTGTCGCTGAACATCCCATTCTTGGAGGCTTTCCAAGTGATGCCGGGGTTTGCCAAGTATTTGAAAGAGTTTATGACAAAGAAGAGAACAACAAAGAATGAGGTGGTAAATTTGACTCATCGGGTAAGCTCGATAATTGCTACATCAACTGTGGAGAAAAAGGGAGACCCGGGGGCTTTTACTATCCCATGCACCATTGGTTTGAGAGAGTTTGCTAGAGCACTTTGTGACAACGGTGCTAGTATCAATTTGATGCCTCTTGCGATCTACAAGCAAGCGGGATTGGGTTTGCCAAGACCAATTAGCATGCGTTTGCAAATGGCCGATCGATCAATTAAGAAACCCGTGGGCATTGTTGATGAGGTGTTAGTGAAGGTGGGGAAGTTCCTCCTTTCGGCCGATTTTGTCATCTTGGATTGTGCAGTAGACAAAGAGATTCCTATCATTCTAGGAAGACCATTCCTTGCAACGGGAAGAGAATTAATGGACTCGGAATGACATGAAATCAAATTTCGAGTGAATGATGAAGAAGTCACATTCCAAGCAAGCAAGAAGTTGAAATTGCCAAGGGCATACGAGGGAATCTCGTTAATTGATGTTGTTGATGAGGTGGAAGATGCTGTTGAGATGAAAATGGAAGAAGAAGGCCTCAGTGAGGCATTGGTAGCAATTTTGGTGAACTTTGATGATGAAAACATTGAGGGGTATGTGGAGATAGTAAATGCATTGGAAGGGCGTGGATCTTATACATATGCACCAAGGAAGCTTTCTCTTGACTTAAAGAATCGAGCAACCCCTCCCGCAAAACCTTCAATCATGGAGCCACCACACCTTGAGCTCAAACCACTTCCATCACACTTGAGGTACAAATATCTTGGCTCTAATAATACTTTACCGGTAATCGTGTCTTCTTTGTTGACTGATGTGCAGGTTGATGAATTGTTAAATGTCTTGCGGGAGCACCAACAAGCGCTTGGATGGACAATAGAGGACATCCGAGGAATCCCTGCCGGAATATGAGAGAAAAAAATTCAGTTGGAAGAAGGGAGCAAACCAAGTGTGGAGCATCAAAGAAGATTAAATCCTTCGATGCAAGAGGTGGTCAAGAAGGAGATAATCAAATGGTTGGACGTCGGGGCTGTCTACCCTATTGCGGATAGTCCGTGGGTGAGTCCGGACCAATGTGTGCCAAAGAAGGGAGGCATGACGGTGATTCACAACGAGAAGAATGAACTTATCCCTACTTGGACGGTCACCGGATGGAGAGTATGCATGGACTACCGGAAGCTTAACAATGCCACTTGCAAGGATCATTTCCCTATGCCTTTTATTGATCAAATGCTTGATCGGCTAGCGGGGCGATCTTTCTATTGCTTCCTTGATGGGTATTCCGGATATAATCAAATCAACATAGCCTTGGAAGATCAAGAGAAAACCACCTTCACTTGCCCATACAACACATTTGCTTTTTAGTCGGATGCCCTTTGGGTTGTGCAATGCTCCGACCACATTTCAACGGTGTATGATGTCCATCTTCTCCGATATGGTGGAGCACTTCTTGGAAGTTTTCATGGATGATTTCTCGGTGGTTGGTGATTCTTTCGAGCATTGTCTTGACAACCTCCGACAAGTGCTAAAACGGTGTGAGGAAACCAATCTTGTGCTAAATTGGGAAAAATGTCACTTCATGGTGGATGAAGGGATTGTGTTGGGGCACAAAATTTCAAAAAAGGGCATTGAGGTCGATCGAGCGAAGGTTGAGGTCATCTCCAAACTCCCTCCTCCAACTTCGGTAAAGGGCATCCGAAGCTTTCTTGGTCATGGGGCTTTTATCGGCGCTTTATCAAGGACTTTTCAAAAATTGCAAACCCTATGTGCAAACTCCTTGAAAAAGACGCCAAGTTCCTGTTCGATGATGAATGTCGCAAAGCATTTGAGGAGCTTAAAGAGAAGCTCACCACGGCCCCCATTATTGTCACACCGGATTGGTCTCTCCCATTTGGGCTTATGTGTGACGCCAGTGGAGTAGCTATTGGAGCGATTTTGGGTCAAAGTCACAACGAAGTTCTCCACCCCATCTATTGCACAAGCAAAACTCTCAACGGTGCCCAAATGAACTACACAGTGACTGAGAAAGAACTCCTTGCTATTGTATATGCTTTTGAGAAATTTCGAGCTTATCTTTTGGGATCCAATGTGGTGGTCTACAAAGATCATGCTGCCCTTCGCTACCTTATGGAGAAGAAAGATGCCAAGCCAAGGTTAATCCGGTGGGTCCTTCTATTGCAAGAATTCGACTTCGAAGTCAAAGACCGAAAAGGCACTGAAAATCAAGTTGCAGACTATCTCTCTTGAATTGAAGAAAACGGGCGCCCGAAAGATGATCTAGATATCGATGATGTCTTCCCTGATGAGCATATTCTGGCATTATATTCTTCCTCAACTCCTTGGTATGCCGATATTGAAAATTATTTGGTGAGTGAGCTCATTCCAGATGGCTTGGAAGCATATCAGAAGAAAGCGTTTTTGAGGGACTGCCGTCAATACTATTGGGAGGAACCATTCTTGCTCCACATCTGTGCGGACAACATTATCAGAAGATGTGTCCCAGAAGAAGAGGTAATGCCAATTCTAAAGGCATGTCATGACTCACCGGTAGGGGGTCATCATGGAGGAAATCAGACGGCGGCAAAAGTGCTTGAATGTGGATACTATTGGCCATCTCTCTATCATGACGCTAATCAAATGGTCAAAGCTTGTGACCAATGCCATCGACAAGGATCAATATCCAAGAGACACAAAATGCCAATGAACTTTGTGTTGGAGGTTGAGATCTTTGACGTATGGGGCATCGACTTCATGGGACCCTTTGTAAGTTCTTGTGGGATGAAGTACATTCTGGTAGCTGTGGACCATGTGTCCAAGTGGGTTGAAGCTGTTGCCTTGCCAAACAATGAGGCTAGGAGTGTGACCGCATTCTTGAAAAGAAACATATTCACACGGTTCGGCACTCCTAGAGCAATTCTCAGCGACGATGGTTCTCACTTTTGTAACAAGGCTTTCAATGGGCTATTGGAGAAGTATGGTGTCAAGCACAAGGTGGCGACACCTTATCATCCCCAGTCGAGTGGCCAAGTAGAAGTTTCCAACCGAGAGATTAAAAACATCCTAGCAAAAACAGTGAATGCAAACCGGACTGGCTGGTCAAGGAAGCTGGAAGATGCATTATGGGCCTACCGAACAACATACAAAACTCCCATAGGTACTTCTCCTTACAGGCTGATATTCGGAAAAGCATGTCATCTACCCGTGGAGCTTGAGCACAAAGCCATGTGGACACTTAAGAAATTGAACCTGTATTGGAATGAAGCTGCAAATTTGAGGCTCAATCAACTCAATGAAATGGAGGAATTCCGTTTCCATGCTTATGAGAGCGCAACCATGTATAAAGAAATAATGAAGGTCGTCCATGACAAGAAGATCTTGAAACGGGAGTTCCACACTGGTGACTTTGTGTTGCTCTTCAATTCCCGACTCAAACTCTTCCCGGGCAAACTCAAATCCAAATGGTCTGGTCCTTTCAAAGTGGTGAATGTCTCTCCATTTGGTGTTGTGGAACTAGCAACTGAGGACAGACGTCGTACGTTCAAAGTCAATGGCCAACACATAAAACACTACTTGGGTACAAATAGCGAGAGGCATGTTGAAGAGCAATTGGCTCTCAAGGATGGTCCTTGCCTCACTGATGAATGACTCCAAGGGAATACCAACTTTGTCGTGCCGCGACGTTAAATCAGGCGCTTCATGGGAGGCAACCCATGTGTGGTAACACTATTTTGGCTTGTTCATTTTTCTTTTTTTTTTCTTTTTTAATAAATATGGTTCTTTGATCAATTTACAGGGTGTGTGAGTGCAGGTGTTTCAAAGGAACACAGAAACAGGGTAGAATTGCAGGAGAAGGGCAAGCGAGGAAAATTTGGCCAGTCTGCGACGCATATGCGATCGCATTTCATCTCTGCGGTCCGCATTGTGTTCGCAGACATAGGCAGATTGTTTAGGAAGAATTCATGTCAACTTTGCGATGCTAAAGTGAACTATGCGAATCACATTTCATCTCTGCGGTCCGCATTGTGGTCGCAGACGTAGGCAGATTATTTAGGAATAGTTCATGTCAACTCTGCGATGCTAAGGTGCACTATGCGAACCGCATTTGTTGCATGCAATCGCATATGGCACCGCACTTTGAACTCCGGAAAGTTAATGAATAGGCCACCGCATGACGGGTATGCGGTCGCATATCACATTATGCGGTCCCACACTCACCACAGATCCAGGTAAGTACTTCACCCACCATCATTCCTACTTAAAAGAAAACAAAATAAATTATAAACAAAAAGACAAAAAACAAAAAAAACACCAGACAAAAGAGTAACGGTTGAAGTAGCGTATTCTTCAAGGATTCACATTCCATCTTTGTGCACTTCACTACTCATCTGGTATGCATCCTCCCCATCTTCTCCATGCCTTGTTCATTTCTGTTCTATTGATCCTTAGTTATTGTATCTGTGTGTGCATTGAAGTTCAAATTTTTCGTGTTCTTTTCTGTGTTTTCCCATCTGGGTCTGAGTGTGATCGTAAAGGGGAGAGGGAAAGGGTAGATTTTAACTGAAAAATCAGACTTGGGAAGTTGGGAATCGAAAATCCGCCATGGTTAGGGCTCAGGCATTGAAATTGAAGGATTCTGCGGTCCGCATTTTGACTATGCGGACCGCATTTGTGTCGCAGATTGAGCCCTAGGTCCGGTGAGGAAGACAGACTATGCGACGCATCTGCGATTGCATAGTCGAAATGTGGATCGCATTTGCATCGCATTCTTGCACAGTGTACTCCCCAAGCCTGCCTCTATTTTGCGACCAGTCTGCGATCGCAAACTCATCTCTGCGGTGGGTTCTGCGATCGCATTTTACTCTTGCATTTTTGAACACAATTCTGCGATGACTATGAGAATCGCATAGTGGATATGTGACCGCATATGTCATCGCATTTTTAGCTTTTCCTAAGCTATGAGCACTTCTGCGACGTGTCTGCGGTTCGCATTTTGTTTAATGTGATCGCATACCTCGTCGCATAGTGGAAATTTTCTTTTATTTTATTTTTCTTTTCGTAAGTTCTTTTACTTTTTCCACCCTTTCACTCACACGTATTTTCTCTGTGCAGAAATGCCTCGCAAGAATACATCTTCCGCTGCTAAGAGGGCCTCCTCAAGCGGGCAAGCACCTGCACCCAAACGTGCACGCCAAGCACCTCCACAAGATACTGTTGAAAGTTCCTCCAAGTCTGATGAGGGGGATACTGAGCCTGAGGTGGATTTGGTGGCTGAAGTGCGGAGGAAGCAGGGGGACGACTACCAGCTCCAGTTCCCTATTCCCCTATCTAGAGAGATATATCGGGTGGGCATTGAAAAGAGAAAGATCCTACCTGAAAAGAGGTTGAATATAAATGGCCTTCACGAATGATACCCCCATATTCTAGAAAACATCAGGACTAGAAAATGGGAGTGCTTCAGTGAGACACTCGGAGAATACAACGAAACTATGGTGAGGGAATTCTATGCCTCATATGGAGCCTCCAGGAATGCCCACCACAAAAGGAACAAAATTTCCAGTGAGCAAGTTTTAGTTCGGGGAGTAGAAGTGGAGTGCCACCGAGAAGCCATCCATGCGCAATACTTCTCAACCACGTGCCCCAGCACGGCAGAGTACGATGCCAAATTAGCAAATAAAGATGGCGAACGTGCTTGGGTTGCTTCTGTGATTGCAAGAGGGACCCCTGCCTGGATTGATTCTAGACACAAAATCTACAAGGAAGATCTCACAAGAGAAGGGAGATTCTGGCTCGCCTCCATCACTTCCCGTCTGATCCCCGCCAGGAATGAGACAGAGATAAGAATTGAGAAAGCTATTCTTATTGCTTGTATTATGTCGAGGATCACCATCGATGTGAGTGACATTATCTTCCAAGAAATTGGAATCCGTGCATGGCAGAAACATACTTCATTCCCATTTCCCTCCTTAATCACTGCCTTATGCCGAGCCGTTAAGGTTCCTCTGGTACCTGTATGTGACAAGAAGAGGGAAGCTGACAAAGATATTAACATCACTCGTATTAGTGATGCGGGGCCCCGGGTAGTAGTTGCTCCTCCAGAGATTCAGATGCCTACTTCTACTGAGGCAGAGCCCTCAGACTGTCAGACTCCTCGAGCACCCTCTACAGCAGAGCCATCCACCACTACTCTACAGCCCACTGCCCGTACCAGTGTTCCATCGGCTATTCCACTGCCTGTTCTCTCCCAGCTTGGTCTCCTTGCTCAGCACACCAATGCTAAGGTAGACAAGCTCTTGAGAGAACTTCCCCCATTGATCCGGCAGGCCCTCACGCCCATTTAGTCTTCAGTGACCGCTCTACAGGAGCATCACGTGTTATACGAGGGTCGCCTTAAGGGTCTTGAGGCTAGAATTGAGAAGGTCGAGCGCGGTGAAGTTGGGGACCCACCAGAGCTCCGGACCGATGTGTCCAATTTGAAGACGGAGCTCCACAAGCTACAACACGTGGAATTTGATTTCTCATCCCTCTTTCCCAAAGAAGGGGTGCAGGGAGAGGGCACCTCTGAGCATGGGCTAGGTCTTGATTTCTCCACTCTTATGACAACCCAGACAGCTCCTGCACCAGTTATTTTGTCCTCTGGAGAGGATTCCAGACATTCTTCAGCGTCCGAGGGTGAGGAGTCATAAGGGGAGTCTTCTTGGTCAGATGATGAGCAGGGCCCTCAGGAGAAGGGAAAAGGGGTTGCAATCCCCACAGCTGCAGAGGCAGCAGAGGAGGAGCAGATACAGATTGCTATACAGCGCTCCTTGGTGGACAAAGCTACCCCGACCACAACATCAGTTGTTCAGCATTCAGCAGATGGGGCCAGCAGCTCTCAGGCCCTAGTGTCAGAGGTGGAGCATGCAGACACCCCGCCCATTGCAGCAGTCATTCCTCCAGCGGTGTCTTTCGCAACTCCTCCGCCACCAGTTGATGTCATCCCTCCTGCAGCGACCTCAACTGACCCTGGCCCTTTGGCGATTGAGGACCCCTCAGCCACCCAGCTGACCACTGACTCCCGTAGCGCTTAGCGCGCCCCAGGGAGCCCCTAACTCTGTTTTTCTATTTCTTATACATTGGGGCAATGCATGCTTCTACGTTGGGGGTGGTGGCTAGGTAGCAAATTGGTATATGAACTTTTTGTGACAACTTGGATGATATTGTACTTTTATTTTTTGTTTTATGTTATGTATTGAACTTGTGTTTTTGTTCTATGTATGTATGTGTTTACTATTGTTTTTGTGTTGTGATATCTCCAAGTTGTTGATAAACCATTGTGCATGTGTCTTTTGTGTATTTCATCTCTTGTTCGTAGTATATAAAAAATAAAAAAAGTAGTCAGTATGTAGGGTTTTCCAGTGGTTAACAATGAATTCCTCTTGGTTTTTCTTTGCCAGGTTATTTTCCAAGGGTGTAATAGTAGAACCATGGCACTAGAACGAAACGTGTTGACCGGTTTAGTATAAGTGCCTAGTCTCAAGCATGTGTGTCGGTAAATAATCCATACCCTTCCTTTATAAAAAAATAAATAAATCGATCAACTCTGTGAACTTGAGGCTCGCTTTTTGACTCTATGTGTACTTAGAATTATACATGTAAATAATGAAAGCTTCAAAGTGTCAATCCTTGACTCTTGAGCTAAAACTATGTTGAACCAAACAGTCATGTGTCGTGTGTGTGAGATTTTGTATCAATAATTCTTGTGTTTACACTATTCTCCGACCGCTTTACTCAAACCCTTCTATCTTTTTATTTTTCCTAGTTCGTTTAGTCGTAGTAATCCGTTAGTCTTATCTAGGTTTGTTCCAGGGTTATAACCCAAGTTTTGCTTGCTTGTTTTTGTTGTTCACACTTTTTCACTATCAGTTTAATATAATCTCCTATTTTCTGTTATTTCTTGTCCATTTTGTTTAGTTCTCTTTTCCTTTTTATAAGTATTTTCATGCTGACTCTAGTGACATGACATGCACGTGACAATTCTCAACATGTTCTTAAAATTTAGTTTAATCATGAAGCAATGAAACAAGTTTTGAAAATGAATATTTGAGGGAATTAAGTAAAGATTTGGACATTTTGAGATCATATCCCGAATTGTGTGAAACTGGGGCAGATAGTTTGGGGAGTTAAGAAGACGATAAGAAATTGTTACAAGAGAGTGCGTCCCAGTCAATTTGAAGCAAGAAACTTTGAGTTCAAGTGTATCTCGAGTTACCAGATAAATCCAAGAGAGTTTGCTCCAAATTGATAGAGCAAATCCATTGTGAAGAAAAGATCACAAAACGAGAGTTCTGTACTTGACAAAGCACTAAAGAAAAGTGAATGGCATATCAGTGATATCAATGCCAAAGTTGAAAAAGAAATGATGTGCGTGATCTTCCTTTTTCATCCTCAAGTTGCATGTGTTTTACTTGGCATTTTCAGGGATTTGGAGGCCCTCTTTCAGCTACCCAAACACTATATACCATTCGGTACCCCTTTTGAGCCTATGCTAATTTTCTTGACTTCCCTTCTTTTGGAATCAAGTTAGAGTCATAAAAAAGAAGAAGAACAAGATCATGTCCCATAAGGTTTGTATTAGAAACTTCATTCCAGAAGAAAATTTCTAAAAGAAAAAAAAAGAGAAAAAAAACAACAGAATAAAAAGAGAAAAAAAAAGAAGAAAAGAAAATAGCACCAACAAAGATAGTCTTTTGAACTACGTTCGACTTGATTCTTGTCACCACAAGATACGTAGGCAGCCTTATGGTTCGGTCGCACCAAATAAATATTTCATAATCCCACAAAATCTGAGTGGGGCAGTTCTTCTTAGAAATTCCTTCTAATATAAACAATCAAATACTCTTGTTTTAGATATTGGGGCAGAGTTTTAGAATGGATTCCAAAAGTTGTAAATAAATTAACCCCATCGTCATAGTTATTTTGAGCCTTCATGATATCCTTTGCTTCAAACCCTGTCCAAAAGCCACATTACAGTCCAAAAAAGACCTCCCAGATAATCTTTGAGAGTGCCAAGCTAGACATGCCAGGAGCATATGATATTTCTACTATGGTCAATGCTTTGCCATTTGCAGAATTAAGAACAAAAGAACAAAAATGAGAGAGTCTTATTGGTGAAAACCCTCACGGGCACCATAAAGCGGCGGTGAGTTGAGAGAAAGAGCAAAATGAGAGAGGCTTGATGGTGAAAACCCTTCGGGCACTACAAGTCGAATAAGGATCGTGAATCAGATAGGATAATCAGACAATTGAAGCCCAGTTTCACGGCATAGAGGTATAACAAGAGTTGAATATTAGACTTGCTTGACAGACTAGGCTGCTTGATCCAAAAATGCATGTCATGGTCATTAGAGTTGGTGTCCACATCCGATAAGTTTCTACTTTGTAGTTTTCTTGTTAGATATCATGTTTTTCCATTGTCCTTTAATCTGTTCCTCTTGTTTTGTTCAAGTCCTCTTTTTGAGCCAGTTTGGTCAGAACAAGTGAGAAATGACTTCAAAATTTGCTACCAGCTTTCCAATAGCACATAGCGAAATCTGGCTAACACATCAAAGCGACATAAGCCAGAAAAGAACAATAAGCACACTGATTTGATAACAATCGACGTGCTTTGGGATTCATGTGAAATGCAAAGGTTCAGTAAATGTCAATTCATGAGCAATACATCGGGTATAAGGTATTGGGCCTGAACGGATCAGAGGTGTTTTCATTGATAAGGGTTGACAGAGGAAGTGGTTAACCAATAACAAGCAAGGTCTTCCAAGTGGAAATCAAAGTTATCATGGCAAGGGAAGGAGCAATGTCCCTCAAGGTCAAGGCCACAAACCAACCACCATGTTTTAAACTCACAAGCTTTCTTTGTTTGAAACAAGGACGAAGACTATGTCCAAACCAATGCTTGGAAGCTTGAACCTTTTGGAGGCAAGAAAATTTGTTCGATTCGCAGGGACCCTTTATAAGGAAAGTATGGTTAAAGGTCAAGGAATTTTTTTCTTTCACCAGGGATCTTCCAGAAAGAGAGCATGGCTCAGGTAAGTCCATTTTCAGTTTTCAAGACCCTCCTGGATAATGGGATTTGGTTTAAGTTCTCAGGACCCTCCTGGATAATGGGATTTGATTTAAGGTTTTGGGACCCTCCTGAAAATGGGATTCAACTAACACTCACAAATATTCCTGGTACAAACTGGGGCAGAAAACTTTCCTTGTTTTGTCTGTTTTGTTGTGATTGCAGGCACCCACCTGGAGAATAGGGTGAATTCTCAATTTTCAATCTTAGAGGCATCAGGAGCCCGCCTGAAGAACATGGCTAACTTTCAATTTTCAAGTTCAAGAGGCATTAGGAGCCGCCTGAAGAATAGGGTAAACTTATAATTTTCAAGTTCAAGAGGCATCAAGAGCCTGCCTGAAGAACAGAGTCAACTTTCAATTTTCAAGTTCAAGAGGCATCATGAGCCCACCTGAAGAACAGGGTCAGTGTTCAATTTTCAATTTCAAGTTCAAGAGGCATCAGTAGCCCGCCTCAAGAACAGGGTCAACTTTCAATTTCAAGTTGGAGAAGCATCAAGAGACCGCCTGAAGAACCAGGTCAACTTTCAATTTCCAAGTTCAAAAAGCATCAGGAGAGCCCGCATGAAGAACATGGTCAATTTTCAATTTTTAAGTTCAAGAGGCATCAGGAGCCCGCCTGAAGAACATGTTTACAATTTCAAGTTAGAGAGGCATCAGGAGAATCCCGCCTGAAGAACAGGGTCAACTTTCAATTTTCAAGTTCAGAGGCATCAGGAGCCCGCCTGAAGAACGTGATCAACTTTCAATTTTCAAGTTCAAGAGGCATCAGGAGCCTGCCTGAAGAACAGGGTTAGTGTTCAGTTTTCAATTTCAAGTTCAAGAGGCATCAGGAGAATCCCGCCTGAAGAACAAGGTCAACTTTCAATTTTCAAGATCAAGCGGCATCAGGAGCCCGCCTAAACAATAGGGTCAACTTTCAATTTCTGAGTTCAAGAAGCATCAGGAGCATCTCGCCTGAAGAACATGGTCAAGTTTCAGTTTCAAGTTTAAGTCAGAAGCAGCATGATCCCGCCTGAAGAATAGGGTCAACCTCCAGCGTTTAAGTCAAATCAGAAGTTGCACGAGCCGCCTGAAGGACAAGGTCTGCGAGCTCAAGTCTACTCCAAGTTCAAGTTTATTTCAAGTGTAGTAAGCAGGGTGCCCGCCTTAAGAATAGGGTCAACTTCCAGTTCTCTTCAAATTCAAGTCAGCAGGATGCCCACCTGAAGAACGGGGGGAATTTCTATTTTCATGTTGAAGGATCAAGTAGAAATTCAAGGAAGATTCGAGACAAGAAGTAGATAGGATCTTGTATTTTTCTTTATTTCTCTGTAATTGTTCCTTTTATCTTTGATGTAACGGCAGGAACCGCGGACCGGAACCTCGACGGCACCTCATTCGACACTTCACCTCGGTATCCTCCTCCGTCATTCTTCCTACTTATGAACTACACGTGGCCTGATTCCTTTATAGCCAAGGATATGTAGGCAGCTC
>MDKH01076866.1:0-44375 GCA_005239495.1 Nicotiana undulata | reverse complement strand
CAACTGTACATGCTACAGTGTAGTAACAGTGCAACAGTCACTTCCCATTGGTTGTGAAGTGTACTTTCAAGATATGGGCATTCTCATTGGAGTTTCCTAGGGATATAATATCTTGTTTTGAGACAAATAAGATATTCACTTGAGCATTTACTAAAAACATTTCTCAAGCATTGAAGAGGGCTCTAGCATTGAAGACTCAAGTGTGTCAAGAGCAAAAAGACAACTCCACTAAGACGGACCAGTTTCACCTTGTGCCATTAGTGTCCTTAATTGAGTTGTAATCTTGCATTTTATTTTTCATTGTATCCTACTTGCTTTTGTAGAAGCACCGTGTTAGGAATCTCTCAACATAAACCTCTTGTGTTTCTGTAGTGACTAGTGTAGTCACAAGTGAAAAGTCTTTGTAACTAGAGAGTGGCAAAATGGCTTGTAATAGTGATTACAAGTTAGAGTGTTAAAGTCTTTGTAAGAAGTTCATTACAAAGTGTCTTGTAATAGTTTAGATTACAAGTTAGTGAAGTTGAAATCCTACAAGTGTAAGTCGTAGTTTTTGTCCCCTTAAGTGGGATGTTTCCACGTAAAAATCCCTTGTCTCTTTTACTTGCTTTCTTAGTGTACTCCTCTGTGGGAACTAGTAGAGACCAGGTATCTCTATAGTTTGGTGGACTCATAAAAACTATCACTTTTTATATCCCTTAAGAAACAATAAATGAAATGCATAATTTATCATGATACCCATATTAATTGGTGTATAGTCTTAATGGATTTGAAAAATGATTTGGAATGAGTCATTAATGCTAAGGGTAAACATGAAAAATAAATTATTTTTCATTTGATCTAATTGTCAAGTATTCTAAAACTAAATTTTCATTTTTACTTGTCACTTTTCGCTTGTCAAGAGAAAAAAAATTATTTTTCCTGTTTGCCGTTAACCTTAATGACTTATTCCAAATCATTTTCCAAATCCATTAAGACTATACACCAATTATATGGGTATCATGGTAAATTGTATACTTTATTTATTATTTCTTAAGACTTGTGCAAAGTCAATAGTAGACAAGTAAACGTGAACGGAGTGAGTAAAAATTGATCAGCGACATATTTAGTGCAATGGTTACGAGTTCACGTAAACTCAATAACTCTTGCCTAAATATTGTATTTGTATTAAAAGTTCACTAAAATTATAGCTTTTGAACCCAAATTATTGGTCCGTTTATTGTTGTATATTAATTTGAGATCGTTGTAAGAACCCACAAGCTTAAAATCTTGAATTCGTCTCTCTTTATTAGGGATAAATTTTTTCAACTTATAAAATTATCCGTAAATGAGGAAGTGTGTGTGTGTGTGTGTATAATATATATATATATATGCATGAGCACAATCTATTATTCTGATTAAAGATACCATGTGATGCTTTTTCATGCTTTCTGTAACGACTCTGCCGGTCGTTTTGAGCAATTGCACTTCGTACGATAGTTTGAGGGCATGAGTATCTCCGTATGATGCATTATGACTTGTGTGAATCGTCGGTTTTGGTTTTCAAGTTATTCGATAGTGATTTAGAAGAATGAATTTTATGATTGAATCTTTAAGTTGGAAGAGTTAACTAAGTTTGGCTTTTGTGAATTTGACCCCGGAATGGAGTTTAGATGGTTCTGTTAGGTCCGGATGGTTATTTTGGGCTTGGATGTATGCCCGTATTTGCATCTGGATATTTCTAGGAGGATTCGACGCTGATTGGCGAAAGTTGGAAATATGAAGGTTTGAAAAGTTCATAAGTTGGCTTTGATGATATCAGGTTCAGATTGTGGTTCCGGGAATTGAAATATCTTTGTTATATTATTTCGGACTTCTGTGCAAAATTTGAGTTCATTCCGGGTTGATGTGATATGTTTCGGCGCAACTTTTTGGAAGTTAGAAGTTTAAAGTTCATTCAAGTTTGAATTGAGGTGCGCTTAGTCATTTCGATGTTGTTATGTGTGATTTGAGGTCTCGAGTAAGTCTGTGTTATAATATGGGAATGGTTGGTATATTGAAACGGGGTCTCGAGAGGCTCGGAAGAGTTACGGGCATGACCCTCTTTTTGCTTGGGAACATGAAGAGTTTGTTAAGGATGGTTTTTGAGTCATCCAAGTGTGATTGCACATGCGGAATGTTGGGCGCAAGTGAGACGTTGCACAAGAAAGGCAGTGGACGCAAAAATGGCATGGTAGGATCAGGGCAGAGTCGCAGGTGCAAGGCTATTTTTCGCACCTGCGTGATCGCAGATGCGGGCTGGGAATGCAGAGGCGATGGTAGGGCACAAGCGCATTTTTAACTCGAACCTGCGTGATTGCAGAAACGGACTTTCTACCGCTAGTGCAAGAGCAGGCTACCAGTGGTTTTTAGTAGGAGCAAAACTTTTGCCGCCAAAGCGGCTAAGTGGGTCGCAGATGAGACGATACCTGGCAGAAGCTATATATCGATGCTTGGCTATTTTATTCACATTTTGAGTTGAGGAGCTCGAATTTGGGCGATTTTGGAGGCAAATTTTATCACAAGGATTGGGGTAAGTATTCTATACTCGGCTTTCATTATATTTCGTGAATCTAACTTCATTTTTGACATTTGGTTGATGATTTTAAAGAGAAAATTGGGGTTTTGTCTAAAGTTTCATAAAGTGAATATTTGGATTTTGAACATCAATTTGGAGTCGAATTTGAGTGAAACTAGTATGGTTGGGCTCGTAATTGAATGGGTTATCGAATTTTGTGAGTTTCATCGGGTCCTAGGCACGGTCCCGGGTTTGACTTTTTGGTCAATTTTGGGCTTTTGATTAAAGATTCATTCTTTATCATTTGGAATTGTTTTCTTAGGCATTATTTGATGCATTTGAGTTGCTTTTGGCTAACTTCGAGTCGTTCGGAGGTCGGCACGTGCAGGATGGAATTCGTGGAGTATCGTTTGGCTTGATCGGTATTGGATTTGTCTTGTTCGCGTTAAGTAACGCTTCTAAATTTGGTGGTGAGGGTATGAACCCCTGAATATGGGTGATATGTATTCAATATTGAGATGACGCACATGTTAGGTGACGGGCGTGAGGGCGTGCACTGTCGAATTATGACTAAGTCATTTTGTGATACTTTGTAGTTACTTAATCTTATCTGTAACTGTGAAATCTCTACATGCTAGAGTAATTAAGTTGTGATCCATGTTAGAAATCATGCTTAAACCACATGCTGGTACAGTTGGGACCCATCGAGGTCGTGTTACATGTTGAATTAATTGCTTAATTTGAAATTTATACTCGTTCACGGCGATTATTTGCATATCATATTGATGGATATAAATTATTAATTTATTTTAATATAAAAATCTAATATTTTAGATATAAAACATGACCAATTTATATCATATTCTCGCACTTTTCTAACAATTCTTGCAAGAAAAAGAATACATGAAAAAAGAGTAAAAGAAAGAATCTACAGTTCAAGGAAGAAGGATGCATCCGTGACAACTTCATCTAAGACTACACAAAGTCAAGAGATACAAAAGTTATGACAAATTCTCACCAAAATTTCATGACAAATTGCCATGTTAATTTCTCATCAAGGCCATATGATATATTGATATAATCTTGCAAGTTCTCATCAAGGCTTTGTAGGAATTCTCCTATAAATAGACATATGTTTGTAGAAGAAAATCATCCCCCTTTGTATCCAATTTCCTATATAGTTTTCTATAGAGAAAGAAGAGCATTCTTGGTCTCTTTCTCTAGTCTCTCTTTGTAGTAAAATATTCTTAGTTTTTTTTTAAAGTAATTTTTTAGCTTTTCTTACTTCATAATGGAGTAATTTCTTTTTGTTGGGATAGTTGGTGAAGCTTGATATAATTATAATACTATCTCAGATTTAATACGTTCTTGGCTTGAAACTCTATTTACATATTATATTGTGTTGGAATGATGATTTTATAATCATTATTATCACATCTACATATTTTATATCTAAATTATTCTTATATTAATTTTATAATTCTCACGGAGCAAAATTAATATATAATAACTCATGAATAGAATATTATAGTGAAAGTAATTTTTAGTAAGATTATTATTTCAAGTCTGTAATCTTGCTTTCCTCGGTTTTAATTCTCATGGAGAAATTGTTGAAGGTAAGATTATTGATTTTATAGTAAAAATATTCTCACGAAGTTTTTACTACGCTTGAGCACAATTCAGGCAAGATATTTCAGTTTAACCGTCACTAGTTTTAAATCAATTAATTAACATAACCTCACGGAATGTTAATTATTTATTTATTTCTTAGTGTAAAAATATAATTGTATTAGCAATAAGCAATTATTCTTTAAAAAAATACGTATAAAACTGAGATTTTATTGTAATGATATATCTAGTGAATTCAATGATTCCCAACTCTTTTTAAATATAAACCTTTTGGAAGAAATTAGTCTTAATTTGTAATTCCAGACACATCTTCCATCAATTTGTTTCTCTCAACTAGTAGTCAAAATATTACAAGTCTGTAGCTTAGATTGTCCAATCTCTGTGGGACGATATCATAAACTATACTAGAATTTGATAGAGTATGAGCAGAAATCCTATACACAATAGCCTCGCCACATATCTTAGTCTTTGTTGTCCTATATTCATACATCATATCATCACTTTTGGCTGATTATCATGATTCTTGTGAGCCCGAGAGACTGGAGAGATTCATGATTGTGTGAGCCCGATGGCCTATTGTGAGTGATATTTATGGGATCAGGCTGCACGACGCAACAAGCTTTATTGATTCATGCCAGGATTTGGCTTATTACAGTGCTTGGGCTGGATCAGCCCCTCCGGAGTCTTCACATCCACAGTGGGCGCAATTGCTAAGGATTTTTGAGCTGGATCTGCCCGAGATTCATTAGCATTAGGCTGGATCTACCCTGGATTTATTTATATTTGGGCTGAATCTGCCATGGATTTATTTATGTTTGGGTTAGGTTTGCCGTGTATAGTACTGAGTGATTGCGCGTGCTGAGTATTGAGCATGGTGAGTGAGAATACGAGACGGTGAGATGGAGTACTCTGAGAGTGTGAGTACATGAGTTCATCACTGAGATGCATTGCATGTGACATGCGTACTTTAGATACAGGCATAAAGATGCATTGCCTCATGCTACCTGATTTTGGTGACATTCATGATTCCACCTGCATAATTACATGTAGGCATGGAGATGTACTTTCCTCATGCTATATGTAAATGAATTACCTTATTTATTGTTGAAAGGTTTTTCGGAAAATCACATTTTTCAAACTTACTCATATGTTTTTTGTGTTTTCGGTGGAAGAATTGGGATTTACTATTGTACTTGGAAAGCATTCCGTAAATGTGAACGAGTTGAGCATCTTATCCCTGAGTTATTTTCTCGCACCATTTTCATTATATTGCCATGAACTGTGGCTGGTTATTTTTAGACTCTGACCCTTGTCCTAGCTCGTCTTTACTTTCAACCCAAGGTTAGGTTTGTTACTTATTGAGTACATAAGGTCAGTTGTACTCATACCACACTTATGCACCTTGCGTGCTGATGTTGGATACTGATGTTGTTGTGTAGGACAGGAGCTGGATCAGAAGACGTACCTGCGTTCCAGTTATGGCTATCACTTGTCCTTGGTAGCATTAGGTTCAATCATTTATATTTCAAACAAATGTTGTAATTATTTCAATTCAGCCTTGTAAAAATCTAAATCTTAGAATCACATGATTTGTACTACCAGTCCTTGAATTTTTTTTGTATAAAAGCAGTTGTAATGTAACGACCCGGTTTATCGTTACGTAGAACCTGCATTATAATTACTGCTATTGCCTTGTCATAGCTCGATTTAACAATTATTTATGTGTTAGAGTTGGTAGGCTTGAAATCGGAATGGTTGTAGTGAGAGTTTAGTCATTTAGTCTCTAGAAATAGCCTTAAAGTTGGAAAAGTCAACTAAGAGTTGACTTATTAGTAAACGACCTCGGAATGCAGAGTTTATGGCTGGGGTAGCTTCGTTAGGTGATTTGGGACTTAGGAGTGTGTTCGGAATATTTTGTGATGTCCGATGTAGAATTAAGCTTGAATTGGCAAAAGTTAGTTTTTGGCGATTTTCGGTCAGCAGTGGATAATAGGCTATCGGGGTCAGAATGGAATTCCGATAGTTGGAACAGGTTCGTAATGTCATTTTGGATATGTCTGCAAAATTTCAGGTCAATCGGAGTTGTTTTGGATAGTTTCAGCATCGTTGGTGGATTTTTAGAATTTTGAAAGTTCTTAGGCTTGAATCCGATGTGATTTTGCTGTTTTGATGTTATTTTTAGTGTTTTGAGAGTGAAACTAAGTTTGCATGATCATTTATGATGTGTTGGTAAATTTGGTTGGGTTCCTGAGGGGCTCGGGATTGATTTCGGGTGATTAACGGACTCATATGGACTTAAGGAGAATGTTGTTTTTGCTGGTGTGTTGCAGGGTGTAAATGACTCTGTGCGATCGCGGGGTATCATATGCGATCGCATAGGCCAGTTGGTGAAGCCCAGAAAATTGCCTTGTGCGATCGCAGGTGAGGAGGTGCGATCGCAGAGCATACGGAGTTAAGGCAGTGTGATTGCGCGTGTGTGTGTGTGACCGCACTGGGGCCTGGGCGCGTGAAGGAAAGGGTGTCAAAAGCACTGTGCGATTGCGTGCACAGTGCTGCGATCACATGAGGGAGCAAGTGATGCTCTGTGCGAACGCGCCTGAGGGTATGCGAATGCACTGAGTAAATTATAAAAACCTGGGCAGTTAAATTAAAACCCTTCCGCGACCTTAACATAGTTTTACACCATTTTTGAACGGGAAAAGAGCTTGGAGGCAATTTTGAAGAGGGAAAATCATCGTTCTTCATAGAGGTAAGTATTTTGGACCCTAAACCTCTATTATAGGTGATTAAGGAACATAATACCAGTGTTAATTCATGAAAATCAGTAGAAAAAGTTGGGGTTAGGGCTTGAGATTATGAGACCTTTAAGGGTCGATTTGAGGGGTCAAACGAACTCCGATTTTAGCATTCTTTATATGTACGGACTCGTGAAATGACGAAGAATATTTTGGTATAAAACTTTCTGAGTTCCGAGATGCGGGCTCGGGGGTCGGGTTTTAGCAAATTTCGGGTTTTGAGCTAAAACTGATATTTTTCAATTGGAATTCATTCCTTAAGCATAATTTGACGATAAAAAATTAAACTTGGTAGATTTGGAGCGCTCAGAGGTTGACAAGAGAGGCAAGCGTATTGCGGAATAGTTTCCGGGCTAGTTTGAGGTAAGTAATGCTTTTAAATCCTGTCCTGAGGATATGAAACCTCGGACTCTGCATCCTTTCACGGGTTTTGGAATGCAAAGGTTGGAACTTTGGAAATATATCCCTATTTAGGCAACTATTGAGTTGCGAAACCGATTTTTAAACTTATGCTTAATAGTATTGATATATATTTTGATATGATTTGGGCTGTAAGCCATGTTTGGGGCCTAGTGTCGATCTGTTTACCCCTCGGGGGCTATTTTTACAATTTTACTCACTTGATATGTTGTGATTTTCACTCAGTCTTTTCTTGATAATTGTTTTGACACTCAGAGTATTTTTGATACTATTTCTTGAAATTAAAACACTATTTTTGGGTCTAGAACCCGGTATATTTATGGTCTGATGGGCATATTGAGAGTGTCTGATTAAGTGAGGTTGCGGGCCAATATTGTGAGGATGTTATGATATGAGTGAGGCTACGGGCCTATATTGTGAGTGATTCATGCCATGTTGTGGCTTGTTATAGCGCTTGGGCTGTAAGAGCCCCTCCGGAGTCTGTACACACCCCTAGTGAGCGCAGGTACCTAATGAGTGATGTTGCCCGCAGGGCTGATATTGAGTGACTGTGAAGTTGCTTGATGGGCTAATATCGAGTGACTGTTAGGTTTCCTGATGGGCTGATGTTGAATGACTATGAGGTTGCCTGATGGGCTAATATTGAGTGACTGTGAGGTTGCCTAATGAGCTGATATTGAGTGACTGTGAGGTTGCTTGATGGGCTGATACTGAGATTGTTATGAGAAATGATTTTGGCCCGAGGGGCAGATTTATGATAAATTTTACTGAGTTTTTGACTACGATTCACTTCGTTTTTCAAATTGATTTTTACTGAGAGTTTTACTGAGATATATTGAAATTATACTTGTTTCAAAGAATTTCTGGAAATTGGTTTTTGAAGTTATGTATTTGATGAATACTTATGGTGACTTGGTGATTTACTGTTTTTGTGTATTGGTGTATCTGTGCTGTGTGTTTCGTATTTCTCAGACTGTGATTTATTTTCAGCACTACTGAGTTGGCGTACTAATCATTACTCCCTGCACCTCTGTGTGCAGATGCAGATATTGATTCGGAGCAGTAGTCGTCCTAGGTCATTATTAGCAGCTTACGGGATTTCGAGGTAGCTGTCCAACGTCCACAGCTTCTCCATTTCCCTTCCTTGTTTAGTATTAGTATTTGATTCCTAGACTTTATTTAAGACATTAGTAGAGTTAGTTTTATTTCGTAGATGCTCGTGACCATGTTGACTTCAGTTTTGGGAGGTTTTGATTAGACTATTATTGGGGCGCTAAGACTTAAAGAATTCATTGTATGCTATGTTTGTCGTTTGTTATTGAATTGTGAATTTTTATAATAGAACAAATGCGTAGTAATGTGATGGTTGGCTAACCTAGTTCCACGATAGGCGCCATCACGGCCTGTTAGGATTTGGGGTCGTGACAAGTTAGTATCAGAGCTCTAGGTTACATAGGACTCAACGGTGATGAGCAGGTTCAGTAGAGTCTTGCGGATCGGTACAGAGACGTCTGTACTTATCTTTGAGAGGCTGCATAACTCTTAGGAAACATATCTATTTTTTTGAACTCTTTCGTGCCAATCTATTGATTCTTGAAATCTAAACTCATGTTGTTCATTCTCTAACAGATGGTGAGGACACGCAATACCAATCAGGGTGACCAGACACCAACCAGACCCACAAGGGGTTGGGGCCGTGGTAGAGGTAGGGGACCAGCCCAGGCAGCAGCCGGGGTAGTACCACAGAATCCCCCTATCGTTTAGGATCAGGTTCTCGCCGATAGTGCTCCAGCGGGACAGGCTAAGGCACCGGTAATGCCTATTGTTATTCCGGGTCTTCAGGAGACCCTGGCTCAGATATTGACGGTGTGTTCCAGTTTAGCTCAGGCAGTTTCTATGTCCACTACTGCAGCTCAGGCCGGGGGAAGCAATCAGACTCCAGCTGCCTGGACACCTGAGCAGGTTGTACGGGGTATTCAGGCATCGGGAGCAGCCCCAACTCATCCGGTTGCCCCAGTTCAGGATTTTTTGGTCCCTGCTATGCCTGAGGATGAGAAGCGTAGGCTGGAGAGGTTCAGTAGACTTAAGCCTCCGACTTTCAGCGGCACAGAGGGTGAGGATGCCCAAGGTTTTCTGGATAAATGTCAGAGGATACTACGTACTGCGGGTATTTTGGAGACCAGTGGGGTCTCGTTTGCTACATTTCAGTTTGCGGGTGCTGCTTTCACTTGGTGGGAGTCATTAGAGAGGCATAGGCCGGTTGGCTCAGCACCACTCACATGGCAGCAGTTCTCCACGATCCTTTTGGAGAAGTATGTTCCTCAGTCACACAGAGAGGAGCAGCGCAGACAGTTTGAGCAGCTGTGCTAGGGAGCGTTGTCAGTTACTCAGTACGAGATAAGGTTTTCTGAGTTGGCTAGACATGCTTCTGAGTTTGTCCCTACTGATAGGGAGAGGATTAGAAGGTTTGTAGATGGTCTTACTTATCATCTTCGGATTTTGATGACCAGGGAGAGAGTGTACGGAGCTACATTTGAGCAGGTAGTTGACATTGCTCGAGACATTGAGTCGGTTCGTAGATAAGAGCGTGAGGAGAGGGAGGTCAAGAGGCCTTAGGAATTAGGTAGCTTCAGTGGTTCCCCTTCTAGAGGTCAATTTCAGCACAGCAGAGGTCGTCCATTTAGACCTCCACAGCTACTTCGCCCAGCTTACAGTGGTGTATCTTTGGGGCAGGGTCCTCGCGGTTCTCATCAGGGACGTTCATCTTTTAGTGCCCTTCCATCCCAGAGCTCCGCCCGAACATCATCTTATCAAGGTTCTTTTATGCATGGTTCGTCTGGTGGTTATCATGGTGGTAGGGGTTTTATTCAGTTTTCATCTCCAGCTCCAGGTAGTTGTTATGAGTGTGGAGAGTTCGGACATGAGTGGAGGCGGTGTCCCCGTCGTCCTAGTAGCTCAGCTCAATAGAGGGTTCAACCCTCGGATTCAACTCCAGTCACTTCACCACCTACTCAGGCAGCTAGGGGAGGTGGTCAGGCAGCTAGAGGACGCCCTAGAGGGGGAGGTCGAGCAGGTGGAGGCCAGCCACGTATTTATGTACTTCCAGCTAGGCCTGATGCTATGGCCTCAGATGCGGTGATTACAGGTACTATCTCAGTCTGCCACAGTGATGCTTTGGCTTTATTTGACCCTGTTTCCACATACTCGTATGTTTCATTTTATTTTGCCCACTTTCTGAATATGCCCCGTGAGTCTTTAGTTACGTCTGTTCATGTTTCGACTCCGGTGGGCGATACTATTGTTGTGGACCGCGTGTTCCAGTCGTGTCTTTATCTATTGGGGGTCTGGAGACCCAAGTGAACTTGATGTTACTCAGTATGGTTGATTTTGATGTGATTTTGGGCATGGATTGGTTATCCCCATGTCATGCGATTCTTGAATGTCACACTAAGACCGTGACCTTAGCTATGACCGGATTTTCGAGAGTCGAGTGGAGAGGGTCTATAGAGCATGTGCCTAGCAAGGTGATTTCATACTTAAAGGCTCAGGGTATGGTTGAGAAAGAGTGTGAATCTTATCTTGCTTTTGTGAGGGATGTTAGTAGTGAGACTCCATCTATTTATTCTGTTCCCGTAGTCCGTGATTTTCCGGATGTATTCCTTACAGACCTGCCAGGCATGCCACCTGACATGGATATTGATTTTTGTGTTTACCTGGTGCTAGACACTCAGCCTATCTCTATTCCACCTTACCGCATGGCACCGGCGGAGTTGAAAGAACTGAAAGAGAAGCTTCAGGAACTCTTTGATAAGGGGTTTATTCGGCCTAGTGTGTCACCTTGGGGTGCACCGGTGTTATTTGTGAAAAATAAAGACGGCTCCATGCGTATGTATATTGATTATAGGCAGCTGAATAAGGTTACGGTAAAGAACCGGTATCCTTTGCCTCGTATTGATGACGTATTTGATCAGTTTCAGGGAGCTAAGGTGTTCTCCAAGATCGACTTGAGGTATGGGCATTGTCAGTTGAAGATTCGGGATTCTGACATTCTGAAGACTGCTTTCAGGACCATATATGGTCATTACGAATTCCTGGTTATGTCATTTGGGCTGACCAATGCCCCAGAAGCATTCATGCAATTGATGAACAGTGTGTTTCAGCCTTACCTTGATTCGTTCGTCATTGTGTTCATTGATGACATCCTGGTTTATTCTCGTAGCCAGGAAGAGCTCAGCACTTGAGGATTGTGTTACAAAGATTGAGGGAGGAGAAGCTTTATGCAAAATTCTCCAAGTGTGAGTGTTGGCTTGGTTATGTAGCTTTCTTGGGGCATGTGGTGTCTAGTGAGGGTATTCATGTTGATCCGAAGAAGATCGAGGCGATGCAGAGTTGGCCCAGACCGTCCTCAGCTACTGAGATTAGGAGTTTCCTTGGTTTGGCAGGATATTACTGTCGTTTTGTGGAAGGATTCTCTTTTATTGCTTCACCATTGACGAGATTGACCTAGAAGGGTGCTCCATTCAGATGGTCCGACGAGTGTGAGGAGAGCTTTTAGAAGCTCAAGTCAGCATTGACCACAACTCCGGTATTAGTGTTGCCTACTGGTTCGGGTTCTTACACAGTCTATTGTGATGCTTCTAGAGTTGGCTTGGGAGCGGTATTGATGCAGGACGGTAGGGTGATCTCCTACGTCTAGACAGTTGAAGGTGCACGAGAAGAATTACCCAGCGCACGATCTTGAGTTAGCTGCCATTGCTCATGCCTTAAAGATTTGGCGTCATTACTTGTATGGGGTACAATGTGAAATTTTCACTGATCATCGTAGCTTGCAGTATCTGCTAAGGCAGAAGGACTTGAATTTGCGTCAAAGGAGGTAGTTAGACTTCTCAAGGACTATAATTTAACTATTTTGTATCATCCGGGGAAGGCCAATGTAGTGGACGATGCCTTGAGTCGCAGAGCCGAGAGTTTGGGGAGTCTAGCATACCTTTCAGCAGCAAAGCGACCGTTAACACTGGATGTTCAGACTTTAGCGGGTCAGTTAGTGAGATTGGATTTGTCAGACCCTCCGCGGGTATTAGCTAGCATGGCTTCCCAGTCTTCTCTTTATGATCGGATTAAAGCTCGATAGTATGACGACTGACACTTGTTAGTTCTTCAGGATAGAGTTCGTCGGGGTGGTGCCAGGGATTTGACTATTGGTGATGACGGATTTATGAGGATGCAGGCACGTATTTGCGTGCCCAATGTGGATGGTATTCGAGAGTTGATATTAGCAGAGGCTCATAGCTCGCGGTATTCTATCATTCCGGGTGCCGCGAAGATGTATCAGGATCTGAGACAACAGTATTGGTGGAGGCGGATGAAGAGAGATATTGTTGAGTATGTAGCACGGTGTCTCAACTTCCACCAAGTCAAGTATGAGCACCAGAGACCAGGTGGATTACTTCAGAGGTTAGATATTCCAGAGTGGAAGTGGGAGGGGATTTCTATGGACTTTGTAGTTGGGCTTCCATGGACTTCGAAGGGTTTTGATGCTATTTGGGTCATTGTGGATAGATTGACCAAGTCCGCACACTTCATTCCTGTCAGCACTACTTATACTTCGGAGCGGTTAGCTGGTATTTACATTAAGGAGATTGTTCGGCTGCATGGAGTTCCGTTTTCTATTATTTCTGATAGAGATACTCAGTTCACATCTCAGTTTTGGAGGGCCGTACAGAAAGGTATGGGTACTGGTGTAGAGTTGAGCACTGCATTTCATCCTCAGACCGACGGGCAGTCGGAATAGACTATTCAGATTTTGGAGGATATGTTACGAGCTTGTGTGATTGATTTTGGTGGTTCGTGGGATTAGTTTCTTCCACTAGCGGAGTTTTCGTATAATAATAGCTACCAGTCCAGTATACGGATGGCCCCGTATGAAGCTTTATATGGTAGGAGGTGTAGATCTCTGGTTGGTTGGTTCGAGCCTGGTGAGTCTAAGTTATTGGGCACAAATTTGATTCAGGATGCGTCGGAGAAGGTGAAGTTGATTCAGGAGAGACTTCGCACGGCGCAGTCTAGGCAGAAGAGTTACACGGACCGGAAAATCCGGGATGTGTCATTTATGGGAGATGATAAGGTATTGCTGAAGGTATCGCCCATGAAGGGTGTTATGAGGTTCGGAAAGAGAGGAAAGATGAGTCCTTGGTTTATTGGTCCTTTTGAGGTACTTCAGAAGGTTGGAGATGTGGCTTATAGACTTGCCTTGCCACCCAGCTTGTCGAGTGTTCATCCAGTATTTCATGTGTCGATGCTCTGGAAATATGTTGGTGACCCGTCCCATGTGTTAGACTTCAGCACAGTTCAGCTCTAGGGTGATATGTCATATGAGGTGGAGCCAGTAGCAATTTTAGCTCCCGAGGTCAGAAAGTTGAGATCTAAGGATATAACATCGGTGAAGGTACAGTGGAGAGGTCAGCCAGTGGAGGAGTCTACTTGGGAGACCAAGCGGGAGATGCAGAGCAAATATCCTCACTTGTTTGAGACTCCAGGTATGTTTCTAGACCTGTTCGAGGACGAACGTTTGTTTAAGAGGGGGATAATGTAACGACCCAGTCTGTCGTTACGTAGAAACTGCATTATAATTACTGCTATGGCCTTGTCATAGCTCGGTTTAATTGTTATTTATGTGTTAGAGTTGCTAGGCTTGAAATCGGAATGGTTGTAGTGAGAGTTTAGTCATTTAGTCTCTAAAAATAGCCTTAAAGTTGGAAAAGTCAATTGAGAGTTGACTTATTGGTAAACAACCTCGGAATGCGTATTTTATGGCTCGGATAGCTTTGTTAGGTGATTTGGGACTTAGGAGTGTGTTCGGAATATTTTTGTGATGTCCGGTGTAGAATTAGGCTTGAATTGGCAAAAGTTAGTTTTTGACGATTTCCAGTCAGCAGTGGAAAATAGTCTATCGGTGTCGGAATGGAATTCCGACAGTTGAAACAGTTTCGTAATGTCATTTTGGATATGTCTGCAAAATTTCAGGTCAATCGGAGTTGTTTTGGATGTTTCGGCATCGTTGGTGGATTTTAGAATTTTGAAAGTTCTTAGGCTTGAATCCGATGTGATTTTGGTGTTTTGATGTTATTTTTAGTGTTTTGAGAGTGCAACTAAGTTTGAATGATCATTTATGATGTGTTGGTAAATTTGGTTGGGGTCCCGAGGGGCTCGGTATTGATTTCGGGTCATGAACGGACTCATTTGGACTTAAAGAGAATGCTGTTTTTGCTGGTGTGTTGCAGGGTGTAAATGACTCTGTGCGATCGCGGGGTATCATATGCGATCGCATAGGCCAGTTGGTGAAGCCCAGGAAATTTTGCATGTGCGATCGCAGGTGAGGAGGTGCGATCATAGAGCATAGGGAGTTAAGGCAGTGCGATCGCGTGTGTGTGTGTGCGACCGCACTGGGGCCTGGGCGCGTGAGGGAAAGAGTGTCAAAAGCACAGTGTGATCGCGTGCACAGTGTTGCGATCGCGTGAGGGAGCAAGTGATGCTCTGTGCGAACGCGCCTGAGGGTATGCGAATGCACTGAGTAAATTATAAAAACCTAGGTAGTTAAATTAAAACCCTTCTGCGACCTTAACATATTTCTACACCATTTTTGAACGGGAAAAAAGCTTGGAGGCGATTTTGAAGAGGGAAAATCATCGTTCTTCATAGAGGTAAGTATTTTGGAAACTAAACCTCGATTATAGGTGATTAAGTAACATAATACCAGTGTTCAATTCAGGAAAATCAGTAGAAAAAGGTGGGGTTAGGGCTTGAGATTATGAGACCTTTAGAGGTCAATTTGAGGGGTCAAACGAACGCCGATTTTAGCGTTCTTTATATGTACGAACTCGTGAAATGACGAAGAACATTTTGGTATAAAAATTTCTGAGTTTTGAGACGCGGGCCCGGGGGTCGGATTTTAGCAAATTTCGGATTTTGAGCTGAAACTGATATTTTTCAATTGGAATTCATTCCTTAAGCATAATTTGATGATAAAAATCTGAACTTGGTAAATTTGGAGCGCTCGGAGGTTGATACGAGAGGCAAGCGTATTGTGAAATAGTTTTCGGGCTAGTTTGAGGTAAGTAATGTCTTTAAATCCTGTCCTGAGGGTATGAAACCCCGGACTCTGCACCCTTTCACGGGTTTTGGAATTCAAAGGTTGGAACTTTGGAAATATATTCCCTATTTAGGCAACTATTGAGTTGCGAAACCGATTTTTAAGCCTAGTGCCGATCTGTTTACCCCTTGGGGGCTGTTTTTACTATTTTCCTTACTTGATATGTTATGATTTTCACTCAGTCTTTTCTTGATAATTGTTTTGACACTAAGAGTATTTTTGATATTATTTCTTGAAATTGAAACACTATTTTTGGGTCGAGAACCCGGTATATTTTTGGCCTGATGGGCATGTTGAGAGTGTCTGACTGAGTGAGGTTGCGAGCCTATATTGTGAGTGATTTATGCCATGATGTGGCTTGTTATAGCGCTTGGGCTGTAGGAGCCCTTCCGGAGTCTGTACGCACCCCCAGTGAGCGCAGGTACCTAATGAGTGATATTGCACGCGGGGCTAATATTGAGTGACTGTGAGGTTGCCTGATGGGCTAATATTGAGTGACTGTGAGGTTGCCTGATGGGCTGATACTGAGATTGTTATGAGAAATGATTTTGGCCCGAGGGGCAGATTTATGATAAATTTTACTGAGTTTTTGACTACGATTCACTTCGTTTTTCAAACTGATTTTTACTGAGAGTTTTACTGAGATATATTGAAATTATACTTGTTTCAAAGAATTTCTGGAAATTGGTTTTTGAAGTTATGTATTTGATGAATACTTATGGTGACTTGGTGATTTACTGTTTTTGTGAATTGGTGTATATGTGCTGTGTGTTTCGTATTTCTCAGACTGTGACTTATTTTCATCACTACTGAGCTGGCGTACTCATCATTACTCCCTGCACCTCTGTGTGCAGATCCAGGTATTGATTCGGAGCAGTAGTCATTCGAGTTCGTTATCAGCAACTTACGGGATTTCGAGGTAGCTGTCCAGCGTTCACAGCTTCTCCATTTCCTTTCCTTATTTAGTATTAGTATTTGATTCCTAGACTTTATTTAAGACATTAGTAGAGTTAGTTTTATTTCGTAGATGCTCGTGACCATGTTGACTCCAGTCTTGGGAGGTTTTGTTTAGACTATTATTGGGGCGCTAAGACTTAAAGAATTCATTTTATTCTATGTTTTCCGTTTGTTATTGAATTGTGAATTTTTATAATAGAACAAATGCGTAGTAACGTGATGGTTGGCTAGCCTAGTTCCACGATAGGCTCCATCACGGCCTGTTAGGATTTGGGGTCGTGACATATTATCACTTCTTCTCTGAATCAGTCTCATTAAATTGGATAGTTGTTAATTGGCTTACCTAACAGGTAGGGTTAGGTGTCATCATGACTAGTTAAATTTTGGGTCGTGACACTTCCGCGTTCACTTTTAGCTTTCTTACCTTCTAATTAATCCACCTAAGCAATATATTAGACAGGGGAGGCCCAAGTATATGCGGGGTCTAAAGCCAAAGTATAGTACGAGGCCTAATTTTTTAGAAGAGAGTTATAAGATATATGTTATTTCAAGTTTATTCTTGTAGCTTTTTGATGTACAAGTTGTTAATAATCTTTTTTATAATCAATTTTATCTACTAATTTCTTTTCAATCGATAATAATATTGCCAGCTCATTTAATTTTTTGAGGTATCGTTGATATTAGATAAAATTGTATAGAGCAAACAGAAATATAGAATTATTGGAAGCTTAGAAGTATTGTTGAACACTTGAACTAATGAAATCTTGGAGAAAGAAGCTTGGTAATGAAATCTTGGAGAAAAAAGGTTAATAAGAATATTAAAGAAAAAGATAGAAAACATGTAAGGGTTTCTCAAGGGATAAGGGAAAATAAAGATTGACTTGGACAAATTAAGAAAGGAAGAGTAAAATTTTTACACATTACCTATTGAATGAGTTGTTTTACCAAAAAAGTGTTAATATTTGCTTAAAACGAATTAGTAAGTAAAGTGTAGGGTAAATCCTAACCAAAGATAATCAACTCTAGATCGGGGGTGTTAAATATGACAAATCGGAAATAGTGAAGTTAGTGAAGTTGCCAAGGCTATAGAATATATTAAGTGAAGATAATGGGCTTACATTTTCCATACGATCATTCTATAACACATGATAATGGAGAATGAGAAAATATCCCATTCACAGCCATTGGTTGTATCTTCTTTGATTTCATGTTGAGGGTTACAAAAAAAAGGACCAAATAAGTATTTCTTCCCTTCAGTTGCCCATGGATTCCTCTTAGGGAAATTCCTCCAAAAAAGGGGGAAGATCTCCTTCTAACATTCTCTTCACTTGTATATATAGTAGAATTATCCCTTACCCAATGGTCCTTAACCGGTGTATTATCTCATGTTGTGGGCGCTTCAGGTCGGCCTACCTACGCGTCAAAGCATGCGCTACGCCATAGGGACCTTATGATGATTCAACGTCAGCCGTGGTCGTGATGCTCGTCGTTACGGTGCCTTATGTGCACATTCTCGGCTCAATGACCTTCTAGTTATTCCCTTTGAGGCCGTTCTTGCGTGGTCAGATTTTGACTCATACACTTAGTCCCTCCGCTTATTGGGGTCTCCTTTGGGTGAGCTCGATGGGCATACCTCGTCACCTCGAACACTTTGAGAAATCTGAGTGTTTCGTGCGATGGGAGAGCATTTCTCAGTGGGGCGATGATGTGACGTTTCGAGAGAGTCGTCAGATCGATATGTCAGTTGAAATGACATTAATTTTGTTAGGTGTAATTATGGCACAAGTTCGGTGGGTGTCGCATCGTTTCCCGTGCCTCTCCTGTTACTTTTCAAAAAAGAAAAGGCGGCACTTCCTTTCCCAAACTGGCACATTTGTGTCTTCATAAATAGGAGAGCTTCTCATTCGAATGTAGCATCTCTCAAATCATTCTCAAGAATATCTCAAAGCATTTGATCTTCCCTCTCAGTTCATATTTCTTTCTTCTTTTCGCCGGAAATCCCTGTGACCATTACCCTTCTTTCTGTACATCTGCGATTTATGCAATCATTCGAATTGATGGCCAGTATCTCTTCCAACCCAGATCGAATTGCTAATGCTCCGGTGCCGGAAAACGTCGTGCCTCCCCTCGAAGAGGGAGCGAGTTTGGCGGAGGACGAGAGTCTTCCGATGGTAGATGAGGTTGTTCCCTGAAGATGAGCGCGCACCTGTGCTTTCTATGATGGATGCTGCGACGCTCGTGACATTCAAATTAAATGGAGAATCCCTAAGCATATCGAACTCGTTTCGGCAGGAGACGATATAGTTCACATACACCGCCCAGGGTACTGCATGTTCTACGCGTACCATTTTATTATTGGGTACACACTTCCCCTTCCATCAATGGCGGTGTACTTCTGCCGCTTTTACGAGGTGTGCTCGGCTCAACTCACCCCATACATATACAAAATCTTCGTAATGCTTATCGAATATGCAAGGTTGGTCGACCGTGGGGTTTCTCTTCAAGATTTGTTGCATCTCTTCATCCCCAATTTTCAGAGGGGCACCATGCTACATCTCCGTCACCGAGGTACCAAAAGCATGGTGATTGGAATGGACGACAGGACCAATCGTTGCTTCTGGGAAAGCTTCTTCGATGTCCGCATGGAGCATGTGGTGACTAACCCCGACGGGTTCCCTGAGACGTGGAACTTTTCTCCTAGGTCCTTCTTTCCTTTTCCTTTTTCACAACGCCAATTGGTTGTTCCCATCTAGTGATATTAGTTGATTTTTATTTGCGTTTGTTTTCTTTTTTGGTTGTTGCAGCCGAAAGGCTACCCCCCCTCCCCCGCAGCAGGTTAGTGAAATTCGCATATGGGTGATAGCGGTTCTGCCTCACATAGTGGGAATTCGTGTGTGGGCACCTTTCCAAGAAAGGTTTGGGCGAAAGCCTTCAGTCGGTAAGTCAACTTGTCTTTCGTCTGTTCTTTATCTCCTGTTTCCTTTGCTTTACATCATTTCTGTGTTGGTTTTTTTGTTGGCAGGTCGGAGAGGAATGAGAAGGTCAAGGGCTCCCACCCTTGCCTTTTGTCAACCAGCTTCTACGGTCCGACCCTCGTCAGTGGCAGCTGCGGACATGGGCGTCCAGATTACGGTGGTTCCGCAGATCACATCTGACACCCCTGTCCCCACGGCTCGCTCGACGGACGAGCTTCCTCACAGTGGTGACGATGAGGCCCCATCAAAGAGGCAGAGAATAATGTCAGAGGGGGAGTCCTTGGGTGAAGAGCCTTTGGGTGTTTACCCTATTTTGGTGGCGCCTGAAGTTGGAGACGATGTCGGCCCGAGAGTGGAGGTGATTCCGGTTTCGGGCGCGGAAGGGGTCGTTGTGGCACCGGAGCAAAGTTTAGTTGCTGTTGTAGTTACTCCAAGCAGACCGTAGATGTCTCGGAAAGCTTGTGCCTACTCTTCGACTGGTGAGAGGTTGAAGGGCAAAGTAGTGGACGACTATCATTCTGATTCGGACATCGACCCTGAGGACATACGGATGTTCGAGGAAGGCTTTACTAGGGTCGATGTGAGGGCAGTAGGCCCTTCCCGCGTGCTTGAAATACCGTCGGATTTCAATTTTTTGTAGGACACGGTGTATTTGGTGGAGCAATTCGACCTTTTATGTTCCGCCAAAGAAAGCATGACTCTTCAGGAGATTAGCGACTATGACTTGTCAGCAGTGTGGCCGGAATGGCCTTAAGGTGAGTTTCTTGTCTTTACTTATTTTGTTTTGTGTCTCTCATTTTTGCTGATTCTTCCTCCCTTTCTCTTTGCTTTAGACTTACATGTTGGATTGAAAGCGCTCGTCGGGCCGAGATGTGGGCCGAAGTCTTTTTGAAGATGGCCGCGAAATACCGTCGGTATGACAACAGGTGCCAAGAGATGCACATGCGGCTTAGAGCAGGTGGTGGTGATCAGTCTCTTAGGGAGGAGCCGGAAAAAATGATGAGGACCTGATGTGGTCTATCCGCAGTTGCAGTGAGCTCGAGGGTCTGCTCAGGGTTAAGGATGAGGAGCTCGAGGTAGGCAAGGGTGTCGCGGCAGAGTGCGAGGACCTTCAGACAAAGGTGTCATCTTTCCAAGCTGAGCTTGAGCAGAATGACTCCAGAATTGCTAGTTTGAGCGACGAATGGACCGAAAAGGTGTCCGACTTGGAGAGAAATGTGATAGAGTTAGAGAGGGCCGAGGGTGCTTGTGTAGCGGTTGCGGCGAGGGCAGAGGCGTTGGAAGATACTGTGCGCGTCCTCAAATCCGAACAAGAGGCTGAGAGGGAGATGACCACGATGAAGGAGGCTAGGCTCGAAGAGCGGATTGGCGAGCTTTAGCGGGATGCCCTGAATCTGGGTGATAAAGTGGTGGCTCTAGAAGCCGAGAAGGCCCAACTATTGGCTCAAGCCCCTCAAGAAGCCACTACTGTTATTGTTCCTCGCCACCTGTATGATATGTGGGTCCTTGTTGTGGCCTAACGAGATATTTATAAGGATTTATGGACAGCGGGAAGTATCCCTAAGGCCGCTTTTGAGGATTCTCGCGCGAAGGCGCGCGAGGCTCGTCTTGCCTGCGGCTAAGATCCCATGACACCGGAGGCTAATGGTGGTGCTGAGATTGAAGATGAGTTTTGTGATGGTGGTGGTGCTGGCGGGGATGTGAAGCTGTATGTATGCAAGTTTTGAATAAGATTCAATTTATTTTCGACTGTACGTCTCTGGATCTTTCCTTTCTTCTTCCTTTCCTTTTTAAAAGGGGTCTTCGGACTCTCTCGCGATGAGTCCTTGTTTTTAAATCGGGAATTTGGCAGTACAAAACTCTCTCTGTTCGAGCGAAGTCTGGATTATTAGTTGATTCGAGCGAGGTCGAATTTACTTTATACGAGCGAGGTCGAATTCCCTTTATTGGAGCGAGGTTGAATTCCCTTTACTGGCGCGAGGTCAAATTTACTTGATTCGTGCGAGGTCGAATTTTCTTGATTCGAGCGAGGTCAAATTTACTTGATTCGAGCGAGGTCGAATTCCTTTTCTTCGAAGGAGGACGAATTTACTTGATTCGAGCGAGGTTGAATTCCCTTTATTCGAACGAGGTTGAATTTACTTGATTCGAGCGAGGTCGAGTTTAGCTTATTCGAACGAGGTCAAATTTACTTGATTCAAGTGAGGTCGAATTTACTTGATTCGAGCGAGGTCGAATTTACTTGAATCGAGCGAGGTCGAATTTACTTGATTCGAACGAGGTTGAATTTACTTGATTCAAGTGAGGTTGAGCTTTACTTTGGCCACTCGAGCGAGATCGAGTTTTACTTTGGCGACTCGAGTCAGGTCGAGTTTACTTTGGCGACTCGAGCGAGATCAAGTTTTACTTTGGCGACTCGAGCGAGGTCGAGTTTACATTGGCAACTCGAGCACTCGAGAGAGATCGAGCTTACTTGACGACTCGAGCGAGGTCGAGTTTACCTTGGTGACTCGATCAAGATCGAGCTTACTTTGGCGACTCAAGCGAGATCGAGTTTACTTTGGCGACTCGAGCGAGATCAAGTTTACTTTGGCGACTTGAGCGAGGTCAGGTTTTGCTTTGGCGACTCGTGGAGTGGTTTAAAAGTACCGCGTGCTACCTTGTTTTTTATTGGAGTTTCATGCGTTGGTTTACGCATGCACCGGGGTGAGTCCCAGTCTATATATGCCCTTCATCGCTCAGCCTGGAGAGGCTGTCGATAGGGTGGGCGATGAATTCGCTGCTTTGAGGTTTGGATGTGATTTTATGTATTGGGCCGGGTGACTGGGTGTTGCATCGCTATGGCGAGCACATAGACGATATCTTGGTACCCATGTCCTTCCTGTGTTGGAGCATCTTCGAGCTTGCAGCACAGTCCCCTGCTTATGGGGATTGTTTCTTACCGAGGTTGGTTCGTTCTGAACCGTTTGTCCATTACTTGCGCCACGGTATAGTGCGGGGGTTCTCCCTGGTTTTCCCGTTGCTGTAGGGAGGAGTTTAGATCCGGTGTGTCGGCTAGTCGCTGCCCGTGTAGTCGGGATGGAGTCCATGTTCTTCATTTCACACCTTTTTCATAAAAGGAAAAGCGAGTTAGAGGTATGAGGGATCGTTTGTTACCTTGGTTGGTTGGTTAGCTGATGAATAAAGGGGATTTTTTGCGTTTCCTTTGCCGGTTGCACTCTTTAGACCTGGTGTCGGCTTCACATCCGGCCTCATCAATATTTGAGCTCGAGTGTCCCGTGGGAGGGCGGTTTGCTCCGCCTGCTAGGTCCTCGAGTTCGAGTCCCAGTTTGTTTCAGTCTCGAACGCGCCAAGGTAACAGTAACATAAGTTATACCACGAACGCACAGATGAAGAGCATTTTAACAGTAAGTTATACGGCAAACATCGTCTCATACAGTGAGATTACTATGTGCAGGGCACTAACCTGGAAGCAAGATTACGGGTGCACTGCATGCGTAATAGTCACAGCTCCGCTGCTTGGGCTTACGCACGCAACGTGCCAGAGTTGATGTTGTGGCGCAACGTAGGTGTTGCGTATAAGTCAGGCATAACTCCGGTTTCGTGTGAGGATTTATTCTTGGTTGATTTTGGTGGATCTGGAGGGAACTAAGGTTTTTGTTAGAAATTCCCCACAGATGGCGTCAAATTATTTTACCAAAAAAGTGTTAACCTTTTTCTTAAAATGAATTAGTAAGTAAAGTGTAGGGTAAATTCTAACTAAAGATAATTAACTCTAGATTCGGGGGTGTTGAATATGCCAAATCGAAAATAGTGAAGTTAGCGAAGTTGCCAAGGCTATAGAATATATTTAGTGAAAATAATGGGCTTACATTTTCCATACGATCATTCTATAACACATGATAATGGAGAATGAAAAAATATCCCATTCATACCCATTGATTGTATCTTCTTTGATTTCATGACGAGGGTTACAAAGAGTAAGGACCGAAGCAATATTTCTTCCCTTCATTTTCCCATGGCTTCCTCTTAGGGAAATTCCTCCAAAAAAGGTAGAAGAGACCTTTCTAACATTATCTTCACTTGTATATATACTACGAATTATCCCTTGCCCAACGGTCCTTGACCGGTGTATCGTCGCCTGCTGTGGGCACTTCAGGTCGACCTCCCTGAGCGTCGTAGCATGCGATACGCCGTAGAGACCTTCTGATGATTCACGCTTTTCTATTTTCTTCCAATAGTTCGACCTATCCAGAAAAATTGTCGGCCTACGAATGTGATTTCGGTGCTCGTTGTTACGGTGCCTTATGCGCACAATCTCGTCTCAATGACCTTCTTGTTGTTCCCTTTGAGGCCGTTCTTGCGTGGTCATATTTCGACCCATACAGGAGTAACAAGTGAAAAATTGAAACGTTGGGGAAACTATTCATTTGCCCATTTTTAAGTAAGCCAAATTATTACCTTATTTATATATCTAAAGAGTTTTCTTTTCTTTTTATATTAAACTCTACTTTTGTATTAAAAGTACTAAATATTTTTTTTAATATACCTATAAACTTATTATTTTTAAAAAGTGGGGCTCTCTATTTTCTCCTCCAAAATACAGTAAACTCCAAAATGCAGAAAAGTTACTCCAACCATTACTCCATTTTTTACTACAAAAAAGAATATTTCGTTTTATATTCTTCTCTCTTTTCATCATTATATTATTATCTTTGTCTGAATTTTATTTTCTTATTTCTATTAAAGATTTTTTTTCTTTTTTACATATACATCACATATAATTTAATATAAAATTATTTTATACCATACATTTTTAAATAATATAATTTGTAAGAAAATATTATAGATTATATATATTAACGGATAATTCAAATAAAAGTGAAATCATTGAGATACAAGATAAATTCAATATATATTATAAATTCATATTAAATATTACATAAATATTCTTCCACCTCTAGTATACTCGCATAAATGATCTATTAATGCATTACGTAGTGCAAAATGAGCATCTTTGTCCTAATTTTTTGGTGTCGAGCTAAAAATTGCTCAAATCGATGATTTTCATCTATTACCATTTCTACCGTTGGAGGTGGACATTCCCAATCATCTTGATTTGGTGCATTAAGATCACGTTCATCTTCTATTATCATATTGTGCAGTATAATACATGTAGTTTTACATAAAAACGATAAATGCACGAAAATTAATTTATCAAAATTATTCGCCAAAGTTAAGATGTAAAATTAATAGTATAAAAATATTATATAAACATAATCAGGTATTTATAAAGAGATAAATTAAAAGAGTTAAATAATAAAATAATAATAAAATAAGCATGAATAGTAATAGATGAGATGAATAGTGTCACTTCATATTTGGAGTAACACTATTCATCCCCATTTTGGAGGCAAAATGGGAGAGCATTAGAGCTCCATTATGGCAAAAAAATGCACATTATAAAGAAATGAGAGAGGTGCTCTAAGGCCATCTCCAACCTTGCACTATTTTTTGCATCAAATCTATATTTGGTGCAACATTTAGTATTTTTTTGCTCCAACCCAACACCAAATCTTGCACCATTATAGAGTGTGAATAATGTTGCACAAAATTTGGCGCAACACTATTCATCAACACCAAATTTGGTTTAATATTATTTTATTAATTTATATATTTTTTTTGACATTTAATTTATCATATATTGTGTATATAATTAATTTTTATATTAAGATCTTTATAATTTTAATTTTATATTCTATTTTTTTGATATATTAATTTTTGTAAATGTTATATTTATATAAAATTATAAGTTAATTTTTTTATTATTATAATTGTATAAAAAGAAATATAACCATTATTTAAAAATAAAATATGCAAATGTAAGATATCTAATGTTTCTAAAATTTAAAAGTGAAAACTAAAATTTTAAAAAGAAAATTAACAATTCATAAAATAAAAATACATTAACATTATATAATGACCACATGTATTATACTGCACAACATGATAATTGAGGATGAACGTGATCTTAATGCACCAATTCAAGATGCACGTGAATGTCCAGCTCCTACGGTAGAAATGACAGTAGATGAAGATCACCGATTTGAACAATTTTTAGCTAGACACAAAAAAATTAAGGATAAAGATGTGCATTTTGCACTTCGTTATGCATTAATCGAGCATTTATGGGAGAATAGATGCGAAAGTTGAATATTTATGTGCTACTTAAATTAAATTTACTATGATGTAATATTTATTTAATTATCTTTTATCAATGATTTCACCTTTAGTTGATTTATCCTTTAAAATAATTTTGTAATAAATGATTATATAAGTGGTGAATGTGAATTATATGTGATGAATATGAAGAAAAAAAAAAGAATTTATTTAAAGGAAATAAAAAATAAAATTTAAATAGAAGATAATAATATAATATAGAAGAGAGAGAAGAATATGAAAAGAAATATTTTTTTTTGATGTAAAATATAATGTAATAATTAGAGCAAATTTAATATTATACCATTTTAATATAAAATTTAATATGAAATTTGATGTTAAGGTTGAAGATAGCCTAAAGCACAAGCCTTACTGCTCATAGCAGTAGAGCCGGCCCTGGCATTAGAGAAAATAAATTTTTTATTATACATTATACTTGCCAACATAAGATATCTTTTCTTTCTCCCCTTTTAAACTAGGATATTATATCTGTTAATCATTTTCGTGAAAGTACTCCTTCATTCGAATTATTTGTCGTTTTTCATTTTTTTTAAGAACCAACTGGATCAATATTATACTAAAATAATGTTTAAGAGGTTGAGAGACTATATAAAGAAACTATTATTATTATATAATTATCAAAAAGTTTCTTAAACAAATTTTTTGTCTAAGTTATAATTTATTCTCCAAAAACTATACTAGGAGTTGTAACATTTTAAGACGAAGGTACTAATGAAACACATTATTTTATACAGAATTAAATGAACATTTTTGTCTGTCACTGATATTTCAAATTGTGGGGCCTCCTCATAAGTCGAAAGTTGAACGCCGCGTGGACCCATAGTATTGACTCTTTAAGATCTACACTGCTACACACTTAGGTCCGTACATTTATTAAGTACGTGTTGTCACCAGCTTTCCTTGTTACACTGTCCTTTTTTTTTTCTCTCTTCAAAATTTGCTTGTGAAGTTAGGTTCGTGAATTTGCTTGTGAAGCTAGGATTAAGCTTATGAATTAATGAATTAGAATCTTTTAAGTTATAAAATTTAAATTAATAATTTGTATTTATTTTATTTTTTTAAAAGATAAATACTGTATAGGGCGAAGAATGGAGGTGGAGTACGATGGTTCCGCTTTACAAGAACAAGAGCGATATTCAAAATTGCAACAATTATAGGGGTATCAAGTTATTGAGTCACACTATGAAGGTTTGGGAGAGAGTGGTGGAGGCCAAGGTGAGGAGGTGCGTGTCTATTTTCGAGAATCAGTTTGGATTCATGCCGGGGCGTTCGACTACGGAAACGATTCATCTGGTAAGGAGATTATTGGAGCAGTAAAGGGAAAGGAAGAAGGATTTGCATATGGTGTTTATTGACCTTGAGAAGGCATACGATAAAGTTCCGAGGGAGGTCCTGTGGAGGTTAGCGGCGTTCCGGTAGCGTACATTAGGGTGATTAAGGATATGTATGATGATGTTAAGACTCAGGTGAGGACTATGGGTGGTGACTCGGACCATTTTCCTGTGGTGATGGAGTTGCACCATGGATCGGCTCTTAGCCCATTTTTGTTTGCCTTGGCGATGGATGCACTGTCGCGTCACATCCAAGGGGAGGTGCTTGGTGCATGTTGTTTGTTGATGATATAGTGTTGATTGACGAGACGCATAGCGGAGTTAACGCGAGGTTGGAGGTTTGGAGACAAACCTTGGAGTCTAAAGGTTTCAAAATGAGTAGAACCAAGACAGAATACTTGGAGTGCAAATTCAGTGGTTAATCTTGATGCTCAAGTTATCCCTAGGAGAGCGAGTTTTAAGTATCTCGGGTCTATTATCCAGGGTAACGGAGAGATTGACGAAGATGTCACACATCGCATCGGAGCGGGGTGGATGAAGTGGAGGCTCGGTTTCGGTGTTCTATGTGATAGGAATATACCGTTAAGACTTAAGGGTAAGTTTTATCGAGTGGTGGTTCGACCCGCTATGATGTATGGGGCTGAGTGTTGGCCAGTCAAGAAATTCGACGTGAAGAAGATGAGAGTAGCATAGATGAGGATGTTGAGATGGAAGTGTGGGTGTACCAGGCGAGATAGGATTAAGAATGAAGCTATTCGGGAAAGAGTGGGAGTAGCCTCCGTGGAGGACAAGATGCGGGAGTCGCGACTGAGATGGTTCAGACATGTTAGGAGAAAAATCACTGATGCCCTTGTTAGGAGGTGTGAGAGGTTGGCCATGGAGAGTTTGATAAGGGGTCAAGGTAGGCCTAAGAAGTACTGGGGAGAAGTGATTAGGCAGGACATGGCGCTGCTTCATCTCACTGAGGACATGACACTTGATAGGAGGGTGTGGAAGTCGAGGATTAAGGTAGAAGGTTAGTAGGTAGTTTATAGTGTTCACCGATAGGCTTAGTAGCATGCATTTCCCTTCATATTCTTTGATTTTTACTACGCTATGTGGGTTTGTTCGCCTCAGGTATTGTATTCCCTGTTGCTATTATTTGATACTATGTATCCTTTATCTGTCTTTTTTTTCCTATTCCATCTCTCTTCCCTCCTTGCTTCCCTCTTCTTCTTCCTGCCCTTCCTCAGCCGAGGGTCTATTGGAAACAGCCTCTCTATCTGCATTAGGTAGGGGTAAGGTCTGCGTACAGATTACCCTCCTCAGACCCCACATGTTGGGATCAAACTGGGTTTGTTGTTGTAAATACTGTATAGGAAAAAATACGATATGACACATGGACGCTTAAAGGAAGGACACTTGGAACACAAGATGAGGATTACCACCGAACATAGCTATTCCGCTTGTCACCGGAAGGAATAACGATCATAAAACGAGTATTAAATATTTTGCGTCCGGTAACATTTAATGCAGAATATTTTGCAGCATCAAGGATGATGGCCCGTTACAAGAAATTTGGCATTTAACTCTAACGTTACATCTTCATCAATAACCCTCATAATTGACATTAAAGAATGGCATGATCCTAGGACTTCCTTCCCTAGACATAACTATAAATAGAGAGCTCAGTTATCATTGTAAAGGGAATGAATTTTCTGGCAAACTTACACTAAATTCTATACAACATTTTAATATAATTTTACTTTCTCGCTTTTGATCTTATCATTATTGTGCCCGGAAACCATGTTCCACGACTCATCAGCTCTATAGTTCCATCTACATTATAAGGCTAAGTATTTTATATTTCATCAATTATTTCATTACTTTTTGGATCAAATTAATTCACTTGTCTAAAAACCACGGACAAATTCAACTGTACAATTTTTGGGGTAAACAGTTTGGCGCCCACCGTGGGGCCTAGACAGCGGTGCAGTTATACTGATCCTTGCCTTTTTTACTAATAAGTTTGGATTATTTTGTCTTAGCAAATATCACAAAAGAAATGGCGATAACACTGTTAACGACACACGCATTCCCGAAATGCAAGGGGAACAACCTCATTTCGAGGATTCAATCGCTGACACTCGCAATGAGGGTAACGACGCCACACTGGTGCATTACAGGTGGTATCCTCAGCAGCTTCAAGAGACAACACCTGATGATGCTGATGAGGAGCATGTAACGTATGCAGTAAGGGTCCTGCGAGAGCAATATGTAATCATTCTAGGTTATCTCACATAGCAGGATCAGGTTATGACAGAACTAAAGCAGGCGCTATCAGGTGCTTCAAATAATGCGAACATGAGAGATCTAATTCCTTCCGAGGTTCCCACAAACCAAACGACATAGAGAGTCGACAACAACACTCCCAGGGGAGAAGTTGGCTCCGACGGGACCGAGGGAGTAGATCCGGCCTCAACAACGATAACGATCCGTTCAAGGAGGAACTTTTGCGGTTCATAAAGGAAGTAAACGCATGTATGGATCAAATTCCGGGTGCGTCACAAGTATTGAAAGGCTCGAACTCGAAAAAGTATATTCAATTACCGTACAAGCCGAGTGCGGCCTCGGAATTAACCCTGAAGCAGTTCAAAATGCCCAAAGTGTCGAAGTATGATGGAACATCAGATCCACAGGAGCACATTACCACCTACACAACATCAGTAAAAGGAAATGAGTTGGCTCCTCACGAAATTGAGTCCGTGTTGCTAAAGAAATTTGGTGAGACTCTCACGAAGGGAGCTTGAACGTGGTATTCATTATTGCCCGAGCATTCCATAGTTTCCTTTGAGATGCCCGTGGATTCTTTTACCAAGGCTCATGCGGGTGCCATAAAGTTACAATTCTGAAAGGTAAATATATTTAGGATCGCGCAGGGAGAATCCCACTTATTACGAGAGTTTGTTACCTGGTTCCAAAAGGAAAGGATGCTACTACCAGCAGTCCCAAATGAATGGGAAGCTAAAGCGTTCACCAAAGGTTTAAATCCAGTGTCGCGACCCTCTTTCTCGCGATATTGGGTTTCGACGTGTGACAACTCTTTTAAATAGGAGAAAGGATGTTAAAAGAGAAGAGTCACCACCTAACGATTTTTAAGGTGCGTTAGGGAACCTATTTGCGAACAACTCTGTTTGGCTAGTCAACGCCACCAAAGATTGGGTAAGGGCTCAAATTATCTCAAAGAGTAGGTATTAGGCACTCTTCGAGGTCCACAACTGTGGGTCCCAGTCGAACTCAATACTATGTGGATTATGTAATTAGGCTAGGTGGTCAGATACGCAAAGAAATATAAAAGTCAAAGAGTTTCACTATAAAACAATTGGTACAAATCTTAAGGGCTACAAGGATACCACTACATCGGTATATATGAAATGACTAAATGTGAAGAACAAGTACATAAAGGAGGGGGTCCTAAGTTATTTAGCCTAAAGGATCACCCTGTGCAACATAAATAATACTTCGCAACTCCTTTTAGATAGGAGTAGCTTATATTATTCAACGAGCACAGACTATCATATCCTGCTACCCGATTACTACATTGAAGTTGTTTACCTAAAGCGCTCTAATTCAATTCTAAGTCGGGTCTTATGCGGGCACTACCCTTCTCATTCCTATGGTCCAGGAGGCTTTGGACCTCTATCTGGGTAGTTCTAGACTTACTCAGGTTTCTCAAAAATTATAAAAAAAACTAATAGTGCATACAAAACAAATAGGACTGCATATAATTGCAATAAAAGGGCTTAAGTAACCTACACACATAAGCAGGGAAAACACGCAGACAGATTTTTGGTTAGGCAGTATTAAGACGTGTTGGAATCATTAAGTCCTATAGGCATGATTTCTAATAGTCGCATGATTAGGCAGTGAAGTATCTTGAAGACATAGGATTGGTAGGGTCAATAAAACACCTTATAGGCAGGCTTTCTAGCAATTGACCATTAGACTTGATTTTATAACACTTCATCTCTCATGCTATCTAAGCGAGACAATACAAAGCAGTATGAAGCAGTTGATTTATTAAACCTTAAATCCATGGTATCTAGATTAGAAAAGGGTATGTTACATAACAATCGCACAATAATAACACAACTTGAGCAAACGGTCGATGATATTTGAATCATATAGGCATGCTATCTAATAGTGTGTAGAAAACAAAATATGAGAACAAAAGAAATACTTATATTCGACATGTTTATGATGTTAGCAAGTAAAGAATTTAGGTCCCTATAGGCATGCTTTCTATCAGTGTTTAGAAAATAAGACGTGTCAAATAAAGCAATGAGTGAAGTAATGAAACCCTATAGACATGTTTTCTACCTATTCATGAGAAAATTAAAGTACCCAATTTCCCCTTCTTTACTAAATCCCCAATTGTTGTGTTTACAAGTTATTACAACACGAATCAAATATGAATAATTACATAAGAAGACCACTATAGGCCCAATGATAGGCCCATTATAGATAACCCATGCGTTTCTAAACCTTCACAGCTCCAGTAGGCTCAGACTCATCTCATGGGACCAGTAGTAAATCTGAACTCAGCAGCAAAGCCCAACATCGCATAGAATAGATATCAAACCAAGATGAGGGGAGGGGAAGGGGGGGGGGTGTTCATACATGCTTACAAATAATAGACAAGTGTTGAACTATCTCGTTTAGGAAAGGAGGCCTGCATATTTATTTCATTAAGATTGTAAAGCTAATCACCACTCAAATGTATAGACAAATTCATGTGACATGTTGGCAGGAACACATAAGGCAGGTTTATGATTGCATTTTAAAAGAATGGGTGACATGGTTGGTCAAACAAGGGGATTAAACATGAAACCAAGAGAATCAGTAGAAACTTAGTCACCACATGACATGAAAAACTAACAACATAGGTTCATATAGCATGTGCAGCTCTAGCAGAGTTATAGAAGTGTATTACTTAGGTTGACATGGTAAGCTTATATACCTACTTAGTTTCTAGAACAACAAGTTTATAGAAAAATATGAATTAAAATAAAATGGATTCATAATTAGGAAATTAAGGCATGAAGGTCACGATCAGAGAATGGTAAGTGAGCAGAAAAGTAGGCATGGTTTATAGTAGTTGATAAGAATCCTAATCACAAAGAATTCTAAGTCCAAGGTCATCATAGAAGGAAGATATGGCAATCTTGAGGTCAAAGATAGACAAACTTAGAACTTAGGCCAGTCAATTATGCATAATGATAAAACTCGTGCGTATTGGGGGTTTAACTAGAAACCTGGGCAACACTGAAGAATGCAAAATTGACTAAGTACCAAATTAGTAACAAGTCTAGTTAAAACATTGAGATAGTAATGGGCATACGAGGCTCATGTAAGCAAGATAATAACAGAACATACATGAAGGATTCATTGGAAAGAAATTCATTCAAGCAAATTCTAGGCAGAAGGTAACCTCCTTAAGAATGCAGAAATCCAAGGCAAGGCATGAGAGAAAGCTTTACAAAAAACTAGTGATTAAAATAACATAGCATGCTGAAAGTAATCAAAAATTAATCAAATTGTGCAAACATAACAGGCATGCATTGAAACTCAGAACTCCAGTAGGTTCAGATAGTAGCAAAAACAGAGGAGTATAGGATAATGAGAACAAACATGAATACGAACAGAGGCAAGCAACTTTACATTTATTTACAAAGGTCTGAAAAATATGAATACAAACAAAAGAGAATAAAATCGCAAGGGTCTCATTACTCACCAGTCTGCAGAATTAATGAGCTAATAAAGTAGAGATTAAGATTCAACAACTTTCTTATCAATAACACGAGCGTGACAACCCGGGGAGAAATTTTGCTGCTCACGAACGCTGAGGGAGTAATGAAGACAACTCTCTTCGAAGTGCTAGATGGAGACATGGGATATAACATCATCTTAGGAAGAACATAGTTGCACGAGATGAAAGTTGTGCCTTTAACATATCTCCAATTGTTAAAGTTTTCGACACCCGAGGGGATCAAACAGATAAGAGGTGATCAACCGGCAACAAATGAGATGAATGCATTTTGGATCTCCAGTAGCAAAGGAAAGGATCGTGCGACATAACAATTACTGGAACCGGCACCTGCCCCTGAACCAGAGGAAGATAACCCAGGGACAGAAGAGTCAGAACAATATCAAGTACAGGTTGCGTTATTCAAATAATTCCTAGAAAGGAAATTCCATTTAGGAACAGGACTGCACCCAGAGTTCAGGTTTGCTTTTATTGAATTCCTTAAAATTAACGCTGATTGTTTTGCATGGTCGCACGAAGATATGACAGGAATCCCAACGGAGATAGCCGTACACAAGTTAAGCTTGGATCCCAACATACCTCTGGTAAGGCAAAATAAGCGCCCTATTGCTGAAGCAAGGAATAAATTCTTCAAAGAAGAGGTAACTCGTTTACTTAAGATTGGCTAAGTTCGAGAGGTAAGATATCCGAACTGGATAGCCAATGTATTAGTAGTTCCTAAGAAAAATAATAAATTTTGCATGTGCGTAGATTAGAAGGATCTTAAAGACTCATTCCCATTTCCAAATATCGATCTAATGATTGATGTCACGGCCTGGCACAATTTAATGAGTTTCCTTGATGCTTATTCTAGGTACAATCAAATCAAGATGAACCCAGAAGATCAGGAAAAGACTTCGTTTATAACGAATTTTGGTAAATATTATTACAATGTGATGCCCTTCGGGCTAAAAAACGCCAAAGCCACTTAGCAACGGCTCATGAATAAGATGTTCGAAAAACAAATAGGAAAGACTATGGAAGTATATATAGACGATATGATCGTTAAGTCTTTGAATGCAGGTGACCACTTGAAGTACTTGCAAGAAATATTCGACATCCTAAGGGAGCATAATATGAAACTTAACCCCGAGAAGTGTGCGTTCGGGTAGTTCCTAGGATTCCTAGTCTCACAAAGGGGAATTAAGGTAGATCCCGAAAAAATCAAGGCCAAAGAGGACATCCCAGATCAATTGTCTAATGCAAAAGAATCTAGAAGCTCATAGGGAGATTGGCAACTTTGAGCAGGTTCATTTCCCATTCATCGAAAAAATGTCATCGCTTCTTCGCACTCCTCAAAAAGAAAAACAATTTCAAATGGACATCGGAGTGTCAGCAAGCCTTGAAGGAGTTGAAGAAATATTTGTCAATCCCTCCGTTGCTATGAAAACCAAAAGAAGGTGAAACTTTGCTAGTCTACCTCGCAGATTCAGAAGTAGCGGTAAGTCCAAATTTAGTCCGAGAGGATGAAGGTACGTAGTATCCCATTTATTACGTTAGCAAAATTGTAACGGGAGAAAAACCTCGCTACCCACATTTGGAAAAGCTGGCCTTAGCTCTCGTAGTCGCTGCTTGGAAGCTAAGACCCTACTTCCAGTGCCACCTGATAGTTGTGGTGACTACTCTCCCTATGAGGATTATCCTCCATAAACCCGAGCTCTCGGGTAGATTAGCCAAATGGGCCATCGAAATGAGCGAATTCGATATAGAGTATAAACCAAGAACTATAATTAAGTCGCAAGTCTTGGCTAATTTCAGTCCGAGACTATTGCCTCTGGCAGCCAAGGAGGCAATAATGGTGTTAGAAGACATTGCAGTTTGGAACTTATTTATAGACGGAGCTTCAAACATAAAAGGGTCCAGGCTCGGAATAGTCATGATCACACCTTTGGGGGAAACCTTAAGGCGATCCATCAGAATGATTCCTTTAACTAATAATGAAGCAGAGTATGAAGCTTTGATTGTAGGGATCGAATTGGCCCGGGGGCTTGACTTCGAAGTCATCGAAATCAAATGTGATTCGCAATTGGTGGTAAATCAGGTCTACAAAAATTTTGACACCAAAGAGGAGCGTATGCAACAATACGTGGTAAGCGTTCAGGCTTTATTGGCGCGATTCCGAGAGTGGTCAATTACTCATATCCCTAGGGAAGATGACGCGGAAGCAGATGCATTGGCTAATTTGGGATCATCAATAGAAATCCAAGGATCGGAATTAGGGACGACAATACAACTGATGAATTCAGCTTGGGACACAGATGGTTACTATGAGCTGAATTTGACTAGTTTGGTCCGAGACTGGAGAAACGAAATTATCGATTATCTTGAGCATGGAAAGTTGCCCAAAGACCTCATAGTATCAAGAGTGTTGCGTGCCAAAACTGCGCGTTATAGCTTCAAGAAAGGCCGACTACACAGAAAACCCTTTCAAGAGGAGAATCAGAAGGTAACTATGTCATGGGAGAAGTCCATGAAGGGATATGCAGTAACCACTTGCGTGCAGATTCTTTGGTGCTGAAATTAGTCCGGGAAGGATATTACTGGCCCCGTATGGAACAAGATCCTAAAGACTTCGTACGAAAATGTGATAAGTGCCAACGCTACGAACCATTAGTACATCAACCGGCAGAACCCCTACATTCGTTTCTATCCCGGTAGCCATTCATGAAATGTGGAATGGACATCGTCGGACCGCTACCACTGGATCTTGAAAAGGTAAGGTTTCTTTTAATTATGACTGACCATTTTTCTAAATGGGTGGAAGCGGGTCCTTATTAGAAGACTAGAGAATGCAAAGTGGTCAACTTCCTGTGGGAAAATATAATTTGCAGGTTTGGGATACCGAAAGAGATTGCATGCAACAACGGGCCGCAGTTTATCGGCGCAAAAGTTACAAAGTTCCTTGAAGATTTGAATATAATAAAGAGGATTACCTCTTCACCTTATCATCTGAGTGCAAATGGTCAAGCAGAGTCAACAAATAAAGTGATTATACAAAATCTAAAGAAAAGGTTGGAAGGAGAAAAAGGCAGCTGACCCGAAGAATTACTTGGGGTTCTATGGGCCTACCGAACACTAGCCAACTCAAGCTCTCTGGCCTTAGCAATTTCGGCAGCAATGTCAAGGATACCAGTCTTGTCCTCTTCCAAGGTTTTTCTCCTCATGCTATACATGGAATAAGTTTTTTCAACAATGATCGAAGCCGATTGGCGCTTGAGTTCTTTGAGTTGAGTAACTTCGGCGAAGATTTTCTCTAGCTGACCTAGCAGATTTGAGACTGACGTTGATCTCACAGACAGTTGAACTTAAGAGCCTATTATGCCCGGTAGTTTTCCTGTACTTCTCTTCTAGCTTGGCATGTTTCGCCACCACAACACTTTGTAGTTTAAGGCTGCTTTCATATTAATCGCTCTTTCAGCGGAGGTAGCCTCACAATTAAGGGTGTTAAACAAGTGGGCCGGTCCGAGATGGGTAGGAAAAAAATTGAACCGTCTGGGTTCCGAACCGAGCCGGTTACGGGTTAGGGTTTACCGAGCTTAACGGGTCTGGGTCTATCCGGGTAAAAAATAAACCATAAGGGTTACGAGTCCAAGGGGCCGGGCCGGGTTAACATTAATTAATTTATTTTTTTAAATCTTTTGTATAACTATTGTAATTTATATTAATATAAAGAATACAATGAAGATGGGAAAAAATTACACTTCTAAATTGCAAGTGCTACATTAATTTCAAAATTCAAACTTACAAATTGAAAGGTTTACTGTCACGACCCAAATCCTAAATCAAGTTGTGATGGCGCCCAACACTGTCGTTAGTCAAGCCAACGTTGATTTACTAGTGAGTTTCATTTAATTTACCAAAACATTTTCAATACTTACTTACTTTAGATTTAAGATATTAAACAAAATAGATAATTTGGTCAATCTTAAACAGAAATAGCCATGAAAGTCATAATTAATATTTACAGCCCAAAATATAATATCTACTACGTGTGTGCCAGGAACTGGTGTCACAAGTCTACAAGCATCTAGTAGAGGGAAAATCCAAAAGAATACAAGTTTGTCCTAGTGTCTGAGGTATAGACAGATATAACAAAATAAAGAAAAAAATCCAAGGTGCTGCTGGAAGTCGTCAGGGAAAAGCAGCTCACAGAGAAGCCTCGGCCGGGTATAACTCAGGAACGAGCGCCAGACTGATACCCAGATGCACTTTCCTCAGATCCTGTCCAATTAAGTACAGAGTGTAACATGAGTACATAAATAATATGTACCCAGTAAGTATCCAGTTTAATCTCGAAGAAGCAGTGACGAGAGGTCGACTTGATACTTACTAGGGTCCAAACAGTATAAATATTTGTATAACTTAAAGAGAGTAACAAGTACACATGAATAAAGGAACATTGGATACCTAGCATGTTACAAAACTTACTTCGAGTCGAAACTCTAACATACAATTTCAAATCTATCATCTCAAGTCATCTAACAGTTTAAGTCATGAATAATATCAACAAGCAACATGCACACAATATATCAGAAGGTATTGTTTGGGACAACATAATAGTAAATGTGCACTGCCGGAGGGTCGAACGGCATGAACCGTAGATGCATCTATTAACCTGCCGTGGCGTATGGCCCGCTCCCATGAGAGTAGTGGAAACAATCACTCCGCTCGCGGAATATATATATTGCGAAGCGGTCACACATAAACATAGCCGTTAAGTTCCTTTTCTAGAAATAATAATGATTCGTCCGAAAACTCCTATTAAGAGGACTGCATGAAACACATTTGCATGCGAAGGAAGTACAAGGCATATAGAAAATTATGAAATTCACAAGACATGGTGTGAACCTAACTACCCGGACATAACAAGAATAGTCACTACGTACGGACTCTCATCACATTGTACGTACGTATCCCCCGCAATTAATCACACAAAATCATTTATTTCACCTAAGGGGACAATTCCTCTTACGAGGTTAGAAAGGAGACTTACCTCGTGTCAAGTCTACTTTCCGGGTCAAGAACGCGCCCGAAACTCCAAATTTGTCGCCCTAGGACTTGAAACTAGCCAAATATTGCATAAATAAATCAATCTATACTCAAAAGTATAAAATCCCCCTATTTAAGTGATTGTTTCTTCCTAAATTACAAAATCCCAGAATACACCCCCGGGCCCACATGCTCGAATTCCGGAAATGTTCGAAGGAAACAATCACCTATAGCCTAAGGATCAATATTATATAGTTTTTGTATGATTCCATAACTAGTTAGTTGGTAATTCTCTCATTTTCATAAAAATCTAGGTCTTACTCTAATTCATGATTTCCACTAATTAATGTATTAATCTACCTAGGAGTTCAAGCATTAAACTACATTTAGGGTAGGAATTACTTACCTTATAGTAGCTAGGTCGATTGTCTCTTTTGCATGCTCTAAAAATCGCCCAAGGATGAAGAAAATGTTCAAAAATGGTGAATTCCCGTATTTAAAACAACCTCACTGCCTACAGGTTTTTCGCAACTACGGCTCGAGGACCGCACCTGCGGTTTCGCATCTGCGAGAAAAATCTCGCACATGCAGAGGAGGGGAAGGGGGCCTGGTTTCACACCTGCGGAGTCCGCACCTGCGGCTCCTCTTCGGCGAAAAATGATCTGCACCTGCGGAAATGAGCGGAGTCCGCACTTGCGGCTAGCCCTCTGCATGTGCAGTCGCACCAGATCTGGTGCACCAGCAGTCATTTAAGGTTAGTTTTTGCCTCGCTCGATGCCCGAATGGCATCTGTGCATACCTGAGGCCCCGTCCAAATATACCAACAAGTCTTAAGTTATTGAATTCACTTTGAATACGCCGAACCTACCTATACTACTCGGAATGACACCAAATTTTGCAAGCAAGTCATAAATGACATAACGAAACTAATCCCGATCTCGAAAATCCGGTTGGACCTCGATAACACAAAAACACCTTCCAAACCTCAATATGAACTTAAGGAAACTCGTATTTTACTATTTGGCGCTGAAACGCTCCCGGGTCATCCAAAACCCGTTCCGAACATATGCCTTAGTCCAAAATCATCATACGCACCTACCAGAATTTTCGAATCTCGATTCCGAGGTCGTTTACAAAAAATGTTGATCGAAGTCAAACTTGGCCTTAAAAGCCAACCTTAGGGAACTAAGTGTTCCTAAACCATTCCAAACTCCTCCAAACCTCGAACCACCCGTCCCCGCAAGTCGTAAATTTGTAAAAGAAAATACGGGAAGTCTCATTTAGGGGCACGGGGTCCTAGAACACAAAATGACCGGTCGGGTCGTTACATTCTCCACCTCTTAAATAAATGTTCGTCCTCGAACGGGTCTAGAATCATACCTGGTGTGCTGAATAAGTGTGGATATCTGCTATGCATGTCCTCCTCGGACTCCCAAGTCGCCTCCTCGACTGGTTGGCCCCTCCAGTGGACCTTTACAGCGGAAACCTTGTTGGACCTCAACTGGCGATCATGCCTGTCAATAACAACAGTTGGCTCCTCCTCATAGCCCAACCTCTCATCTAGCTGAATGGTGCTGAAATTTACCACGTGAGAGATGTCGGAGTGGTATCTACGGAGCATGGACACATGAAAGATCGGATGAACTCCCGATAAACTGGGAGGAAAAGCAAGCTCATAAGAAACCCTCTCCAACTCGCCTCAACACCTCGAATGGACCTATAAACCTTGGGCTCAGCTTGCCCTTCTTCCCAAACCTCATAATACCCTTCATAGGTGAGACTTTCAATAGAACCTTCTCTCCCTCCATAAATGATACATCACGCGCCTTCTGATCCGCGTAATTCTTATGTCTGGACTGTGCTGTGCGAAGCCTCTCCTGAATCAACTTTACTTTCTCCAAAGCATCCTTCACTAGGTCAGTGCCATATAACCTATCCTCGCCAGGCTCAAACCACCAGATATGAGAACGACATGGCCGACCATACAAGGCCTCAGATGGATCCATCTCGATGCTGGACTGATAACTATTATTATACGCAAACTCAGCCAAAGGCAAGGACTGGTCCCACTGCCCTCCAAAGTCAATCACACATGCCCTGAGCATGTCCTCTAATATCTGAACTGTCCGCTCTGACTGCCTGTCAGTCTGAGGGTGAAATGTTGTGCTGAGCTTTACCCGGGTGCCCAAATCACTCTGCAATGCTCTCCAGTTATGCGTGGTGAAATGAGGACCTCGATCTGATATAATGGACACAAGCACACCGTGCAACCGAACTATCTCCCGCATGTAGATCTGGGCCAACCTCTCCGAAGTATAAGTAGTATCTACTAGAATGAAATGCGCTGACTTGGTCAACCTGTCCACAATGACCCAAATCGCATCAACCTTCTGTAAAGTCCGAGGCAACCCAACTACGAAGTCCATAGCGATGCGCTCCCATTTCAACTCAGGTATAGGCAACTGCTGCAGTAGGCCTCCTGGCCTCTGGTGCTCATACTTAACCTGCTGGCAGTTTAGACATCTAGCCACATACTCCCCTATGTATTTCTTCATCCGCCTCCACTAGAAATGCTACTTCAAGTCACGATACATCTTTGTAGCACCAGGATGAATAGAATACCGTGAACTGTGAGCCTCTTCTAGAATCATCTCCCTCAAGACATCAACATTAGGGAAACATAAGCGACCCTGAAGTCTCATAACACCATCCCCGGTGATAGAAACCTCCTTGGCACCACCCTGTACCACTGTCTCATGTAGCTCTGCCAAGCACGGATCATCAAACTACCGAGCCTTGATCTCCCCCAATAATGAAGACTGAGCAACCACAAGTTCAAGAACTCGGCGGGGCTCTGAAAGGTCCAACCTCACCAAGCGATTAGACAAGGATTGAATGTTCAAAGCTATAGGTCTCTCCTCCGCTGAAATATATGCCAAGCTACTCAAACTCTCTGCCTTCCTGCTTAAGGCATCTGCTACCACATTTGCCTTGCCCGGATGATAAAGGATGGTGATGTCATAATCCTTCAGCAACTCAAGCCACCTACGCTGCCTCAAATTGAGATCTCTCTTCTTGAACAATTGCCGCAAGCTGCGGTGGTCTGTATAAACCTCACAAGACATCCCATACAAGTAGTGCCTCCAAATCTTAAGAGCATGAACAATCGCTGCTAAATCCAAATCATGCACATGGTAATTTTTCTCATGAACCTTCAGCTGACGTGAAGCATATGCAATAACTCGCCCCTCCTGCATCAGCACACATACCAAACTAACGCTCGAAGCGTCGCAATAAATTGTATACATCCTAGAACCGGAAGGCAATACTAGAACTGGTGCTGAAGTCAATGCTGTCTTGAGCTTCTGAAATCTCTCCTTACACTCGTTGGACCACCGGAATAAGGCATTCTTCTGAGTCAATCTAGTCAGAGGAGCTTCAATGGATGCAAAACCCTCCACAAATCGACGATAATAACCTGCTAGACCGAAGAAGCTCCTGATCTCTGTAGCTGAAGTAGGGCGTGACCAACTCTGAACTACCTCAATATTATTAGGATCAACCTTGATACCCTCTCCGGATACCACATGTCCCAAGAATACCACAGAATCCAACCAAAACTCACACGTGGAGAACTTAGCATACAACTTCTGTTCTCGCAAAGTCTGGAGCACAACTCTCAAATGTTGCTCGTGCTCCCCCATACTACGTGAGTAAATCAGAATGTCATCAATAAAGACAATGACAAAAGAATCAATATAAGGCATGAACACCCTGTTCATCAAGTCCATAAAAGCCACTGGGGCATTAGTCAAGCAAATGACATCACCAAGAACTCATAGTGACCATATCTCGTACGAAAGGCAGTCTTTGGAACATCCGAGTCCCGAATCTTCAGCTGATGGTACCCCGATTTCAAGCCAATCTTATAAAACACCCGAGCACCCTGCAAATGGTCAAACAAATCATTGATACGCGGCAACAGATACTTGTTCTTGATGGTGACCTTGTTTAACTAGCGGTAATCAATACACATCCGTATAGTCCCATCATTCTTCTTCTTCAGAAATAACACTGGAGCACCCCAAGGCGATACGCTCAGTCTGATAAAACCCTTAGCCAACAACTCCTCAAGATGTTCTTTCAATTCCTTCAATTCTTTCGGAGCCATACGGTATGGGGGAATAGATATAGGCTGGGTTCCTGGAGCTAAGTCAATGCAAAAATCGATATCACGATCCGGTGGTATGCCTGGAAGGTCTGAAGGGAATACATCAACAAACTCTCGAACTACTGGCATTGAATCAATCGTCAGATACTCGGTGGTGGTGTCCCGCACATAAGCAAGATAAGCCAAACAACCCTTCTCGACCATATATCAAGCTGTTGGCCCATGTCACTGAATGAGTTTTGAAGATTGACAACAGGTGTCCAGTTGAACCAGGTCCATCATAGCACACACTTCTATATGAAGCAGTTGGATCGCAAATTGTACAAATCTAGGAGATATTAGAGTTTGCTAAATATCAAAGAACTAAGAGAATGTCTCCTAATACGAAAAGGTTGCAAATTGATAGAGAAGACAGAAGTTGATTTCAGCTAGGACAGGAATAGATGAAGGAAGTTGAGTTACAATCAAACTTGTCTACCAAGGAAGAGTTGGATCAGAATTGTATCATGGGCTCAACCAACGGCCTCTATAAATAATCAAAGTATTACTGCTGAAATAAGTGACGCACAAGTGCAAAAGTGAATCAAGTTCTGAAGCAAAAGTTCCAGAGGTTTTGCAAGCAGAATTGTTGTGCGATACAAAGGCTACAGTTCAACTAGAAGGAACAGTTTCATTGTTTGTATATCGAGTCTAGTTGATTGTAGTAGGAGTTTAAATATTGTATCTTATCAGCTTTATTAGAAGCAAATTGTAATAGGTACAAATTGATCAAGTTAGAGTTAGCTTGAATTCTGTAGAAATTAGCTAGAGGCTAGTTGATACAAAGAGGATTAGAGTTAGTCCTAGGATTACAAAAGAGTTTATTTTGTAAGTCCGTTTTGGCTCAGTGTTTAGTGAAGAGTTTGAGCAAATCCTACTGAGGAGTAGGTCGTGGTTTTTTCACCTTTTGAGCCAGGTGTTTTCCACGTAAAAATCCCTGTGTCTTTACTATTACTGCTTAATTATTCCGCAAACAGTAGTAAGTAGTAGACTAAGAAGAACCAGGTTCTTCTTATTAGACAGCACTCGAAAATTGGGTACTGCACAATTAACTTGTAATATTGTGTAGTATTGAAGTCTAAAACATCAATTGGTATCAGAGCAGGTTATCCTTGAAGAGGCTAACACCTAGGAAAAGATCAAGATGAGTGCACCACCTGGGAACTGGGAAGGACAATCCACTGCAAGGCCACCACTCTTCAACGGGCAGTACTATTCTTGGTGGAAGAATAAAATGAAGGATCAACTTATTGGATAGGACTATGAACTCTGGGACATAGTCACTGATGGACCACTTGCAACAATGAAGAAAACTGTTGAAGGAGTAGATGTGCCTAAAACTAGGGCTGATTGCACGGCTGAGGATCTGAAGAAATGGGAGAAGAATGCCAAGGCTAAGAAGTGACTAGTGTGTGGACTAGGCCCAGATGAATACAGCAGAATCCAAAGCTGCACCACTGCCAAGGAAATCTGGGATACTCTACAAGTGGCACATGAAGGAACAACTCAAGTGAAGAGGTCTAGAGGTACATTGCTATACTCTCAGTATGAAAACTTCACTATGAAGGAAGGTGAAACAATTCAGGAGATGTACACAAGGTTCACAACCTTGACTAATGAACTCAAGTCTCTTGGAAGAGTCATCCTTGAAGAAGACAAGGTTGAGAAGATTTTGACAAGGGTTCTGCCTATCTCCTGGGAAAGCAAGATAACTGCCATTCAGGAATCCAAAAATATGGCAACCCTTAGACTAGATGAGTTGATTGGCAACCTTACTGCTTATGAACTCAGAAGGCAGACCATGAAAATGGATGCCCCAAAGAAAGAAAGAAGTCTAGCACTAAGGATCACAGAGGGAGCAGATCTGGAGGATGATGAGATGGCCATGATCACCAAAGAATTCAGAAACTTTCTCATGAGGAAGAAAGGCATCTCTAGAGGGGGAAACTTCAACAAGGCAAAGGCTCCTGAAAGGCCAGCTAATAAGGGATGCTACAAGTGTGGAAAAACTGATCATCTTATCAAGAACTGCCCTCAGTGGGAAGTAGAATGGAGGAAGGAGAGACATGAAAGAAAGAACAGGAAGAAGGAACTGGTCCAACCCAAGAAAACTACTACAAAGGCTATGGTTGCTGCTTGGGGGGCAAGTCCAGATGAAGAATCAGAAGATGATGAGACAGAAGATCAAGCTCTCATGGCAATGGGAGAATCTGATGAGGACAATTATGAAGAACCACAAGTAATTATCTCACATCTTAAAACAAAAATAAAGTTTCTATCTAAGGAGAAACTCTCTGAGTTG
>ML296842.1:198292-213224 GCA_005239495.1 Nicotiana undulata | reverse complement strand
CTAAGTGTCTCAATCCACTCTATTTTCACTCTGAACCCGAACCAACCAACCCCAATACTCCATTAACAGTCTAATCGAGATACTACAAGACATAAATAAAGGAATAGATGCGTATACTGCGTAACGACGGACCGGGTCGTTACATTGGGATAGTGCTTAGTCCCATGCAAAGGGAAGGTAGTGGCCACTTCTACCTCAAATGGAATGGGTGTAGCTGCAGGTGGTGTTACTTCTACTTCAAAAGGAACTTATGCGGTTACCTCGACTTCAAATGGAAATTGTATCTGCACCACAATGGGATTAAGCGTGACTGCAGGATTCTTAGGATCATCGCCTTCCCGAATAAGCCCGATTGATCCCTCGAGATCCCACTCTTCATCAATTTCTATTACATTGACTCCTTCACCCCTATTATCTGGGAGGGGATTGTTGCACACATTGGTTGCAGTCTACTTCGCATGTATGACCTTGGTATCAATCAGTGTTTGGATCTTATCTTTCAAGGTGCGTCACTCATCAATAGTGTGTCCCTTCATGCCAGAGTGGTATGCAAAGATCTTTTTTGGATTGACACTTTGAGATGAGTTTTGCATAGTTACAGTGGGAATAGGGGTAACATATTTAGCAGCTTTCAATCTTTCATACAATTGGTCGATGGGTTCAGCAATAGCAGTGTATTGTCTGGGTGGTTTGCGGTCAAAATTAGGCCTGAGTTTTTGATAGTTTGGACAAACCGGAGGTGAATGATAATAGGATGGTTGGGTATTATAGGTGTGGTAGGTGGTAGTAGGTTGAGGATATCTAGGAGGTGAAGGTTGGTATGTTTTTGGAGGTGTTTGGTATACAAATGGAGATTTTGGAACTTGGGTTACCATTACTGTCCCCACTTCTTTCTTCTTCGATATGCCACCTGATTGAGTGCTTTGTTCGTGGCCTGTAGCGCCCTTTAAAATTTGTCACCATTCCACTTTGGATACCTTCCTCGATCCTTTCTCCGATCTTGATGATATCAGAAAACTTGTGATTCTCAATGACCATTAGCCTTTCGTAATATTGTGGATCCTGCGTCCTGACAAAGAACTTGTTCATTTTCTCCTCATCTAACGTCGGCCTGACCTTCGCTGCCTCTAACCTCCACTGAGTAGCATACTCGCAAAATGTCTCAGTTGGCTTCTTCTTGAGATTCTGGATATAGAAAACATCAGGTGCATTTTCCGTGTTGAATCTGAACCTATGCATGAAGTCTGACGCCATGGTCACCCAATTAGCCCATTTCTTGGGATTCTGGCTTATGTACCAAGATAGAGCATCTCAAGTAAGGCTTCTCATGAACAACTTCATGCGAATCCTTTCTTCCTTTCCAACCCCAACGAGCTTGTCATAGTAAGTTCTCAGATGAACCTTGGGGTCACCTGTTCAATCAAACATTTCGAACTTAGGAGGTTTGTAACCTTCCGGCAGTTCCACATCAGGCTGTATGCACAAATCTTCATAATTCAGGCCTTCGATTCCTTTACCTCCTTCAAGACCTTAAACCCGACTTGTTAGTTTCTTGAGCTCCTCTGCCATGTTCTTGATGAGCAGGTCCTTCTCAGCGGATTCTGGTGTATATGAAATTGGTTGAGAGGAGTGGGGTAAGTTTTCTACATATATAGGGTTATTTTGGTGAATGCCAGGAATTTGGGTATAGTGGTGATCATTGGTTGAATTATTGGGCTCGGGGATAGGTTGTGGAGTATTTTGAGGGGTGTGATAAGTGGTTTGCGGATACTAAATAGGGAGATGCTGATGTTGAGGAGGTGTAGGTACGGGTAAAGGATTTTGAGGAGGGGTTGTATATTGGTGAGGTGCGGGAGGATTCTGCGGGAGTTTGTTAGGTGTGTTCTGAGATGGTACCGGGTTTTGGGTATTTGGATGGTTGATATCTGGGACATTTAGTGTGAGGGAGAGGTTTTCCAAGATGCAGTTGCTCAAGCTCACCCTGTAGTTCAAGTATCTTCTGTTCAAGTCGTAAAACCAAATCACTTGGGGACGGAGTACTTTGACCATCAGAAGTTTCCACATTCTCAGCATGTGTGGTGTTGTCTTTTCTGATGCCGCTCATATCATCCATTTTAGCTATCCCTTTGCCTTTCGGTGCACTTAGAGGAGGAGGAGGTGGAGGGCCTCTGGATCTGGTATGGTAAGGTGATGATGCCAGTTTGCGTGAACCAACCTTGGGGAATGTGAATAATTAATAAGAAAGAAAAACAAAAAGCTAACCAAGTCAGTAAGAATTCTAAAAAGTATTTGCAGTATTTAAACACATATTGCGGGAATGTAAATTCACGTCCTAATTTGGGAGCCTCATTGTGCCCGAGGTAGGCCTAACAACAAATAGATTTGGAGAATTTCAATGGCAATAATTTCCTCATTTCATTAATGTAAAAATAGATGAATCGAAAACGACACTAAATAAGATAAGTCACTAATAGCACTTAGCCTTATTACATTTGAAAAGGAATTTTAAAGCAAATAAAACTAATCAACTTGGTCCTAGAAGGACCTTCTCCAGGCTTGACTCTCTTGGCTCCATCAATTACGTTCCCCAGGCTGTGCTTGTCCAGCAGCAGGTATGCCCTAGCTAGATGTCCTCCTTTGCTACCCTCAACATTCTGGCAGTCTACGACTCTTTTCCTCGTTTTCCCTTCCAGCTCTATCAGACCCTGCTCCAAATATTCCAGCCTTTCATTCGATCTAGTAACCATCTCCCTCCATTCATTGATTAGTTCCATATCGGCCTTGTGTTTCTCCAAATGTTCGGCCTTGAAATCATGAACCCTTTTGCGCAGTCTGTTATACTTCACTTGTGCTTCAGCAACTTCATCTATGACCCTGTTTCCTCGACCGACCCCTGGCTCGACTATTCCTTCTATGCGATCTTCCAACCATGATGGATAAAATTACACATGCCCTGCGTGATATCGATCCGGCTTGATGGTGTCCTTCTATACAATAATCTTCAGGTTCCACATATGTTGAGCTTCGCATTTGTATGTGATATCATCATCTTGAAAATCTGCACTGTAGTGACTCATTTTGGAAACTCGCGGGATGACTTGCTTTCTACCTGCTTGTCTCATAACTCTGATGGGAACATAGGGGTATATGCCCCTTAATCCGATCAACACCAAGTGTGGAACGTCCCTAGATCTGATGATGAACTCACTAGTAGGGAACCATTCAAAAATCCATTAAACCTGGTCCTCAGTCAGATTGTCGAAAAACTGTACCCATTCTGTAGCATTCTCTGGTTGAGCAAATCTGTCTGGGATAAAGGTCGATCTCTTGGGGTGATGGAAAGCTATGTGATCATTCCACGGTCTTCGTGGAAACTCTTGGCGGTATTGACCCCTTTGGAAATGTTCTAGCAACCAAATCTGTAGTAGCAAATTACAACCATTGAAGTGTTTGAACCCCTTCTGGCAGCGATCTAAGGCCCGATATATGTCTGCTATAATCATAGGGACAATAGTATATGTTTGCCCCTCAATTCCCTCCATTAAGGCTTTAGTTACCATGGCTAGTCTGGTGTGAATTCTGTCCATTTGTCTTGGGAATACTATCATACCCAAGAACCAGATGATGAACACGGAAATCCTGCGGTGAATCCAACACAAGGAAGTGATGGAGAACTCGTCAGGAAAGATACAATAAGATTTTCTATGACCGTATCGTTCATAAAGGTAGTCGATAGGTATGTAGGACTTTTTCATACACACCAAGTCGTCATTCATTTTTAGACCCATCATCTTCAGAAACCCTTTGGGAGTGCGATTTTCCGGCACCAATAAACCGGGACTGTCCTAAGGTAGTCCAGCGAATCCCCCTATTTCCTCCAAGAGAGGGGTCATTTCTATGTTGCCAAAACAGAACACGGACCTTTCTCCGTCCCAGAACATAGTGGCAGCTTCGATCAACATATTGTTCGGTTGGATGTCCAATAAATATGGAAAATTTCCCAAGACCTTTTTCACATTCTTTTTGTCGCTTGATGGAAGATCTTCCCACCAATCTAGCAACACTGGTGGTACGTTACGGACCATGCCGAACCTGGGGACCTCGTGCCTCATTTTTTGCAAGACAAATAAGTTTCTTCCCTTTCCCCCTACTGATTCGACTATTTATACATTAACGATTAGCATATTGGCACGTATTCCTCCAAATTATGCATAGATCGTGGTTTCGTCTGTTGGGATTATGGAAACCCCGTGGACTTTAGACAAGGCTTTTCTCAAAAGGTTATTTTGTGGACAACATATTAACCCTTGCTAGGTTTGACCATGATGCATGTACAATTAATCAGAGTAAGGTTTCTATAAAGGTCTAGACTGGTACCCTCAAGCGGACAACTTGAGGGGGAAAGGCACGGAACCATCGACTGCACCGCTGATCGACTAGTTTTACCGCAAATACGCCTTTCCGAATTCAAAGGGGTGATATATAGGAAGAGCGCAAACACTCATCAAGCGTTGCTATGGTATTAATTACGTGTGAGTGGAATATGATGTTGAGCACGAATTGTGCACCAGGAAATAGCACGTAGTCACGTATTTGCACGATGAAAAATAATAAATGTGGTATTTAATAATTGAAAAGGCATTTAAGAAAGAAAACAAGGAGACAAGTCAGTTTCCGTAGTAAAGAGTAATAAAACAAGAAAGAGAAATCGTAAATACTTGAAACTAGGCAAATAAATTCACATAAAGTGGAAAAGGGAAAGGTTATGCAAGTATTAACAGAATAATAAGACATGCTTAAAGAATAATTCACATAAATCAGGTGCGTTATGGTAAGAGCCGAGAAATATCCCTAGCAGAGTCGCCATTCTGTCGGGCCCACTTTTCCTCACGAAATCGGGTTTCGACCATTCTGGGACAACTCCTTCTTTTTGGGACTGGGTAAGGAATTGGAAAAGTCGCCACCTAAAGGATTAAGGTGCGTTAGGGCACCTAGAGAAACTAACTCATAAAACCAGTTTGCATCACCAGAGATCAGGTAAGGGCTAAAATTACCTTGAGGGGAAGGTGTTAGCCGCCCCTCGAGGTCTACAATGGTGGGTCCCGACCGAACTTAAATTAAGCAAATTAGTCTAACAAAGGAGAGAAAACAATTTGGACAAGTACTATATTTCATTTACTTTAAACAAGAGTATAGGGAAGGGGTCCTATGTTTTTTAGCCTATAGGATCATTCCATGCAATACTTTGTAACTTCTCCCAAGTTGGGGTGTTACTCATAGAATTAGTGCACGGGCTATCATCTCCTTACTACCCAATTACTATCTTCAAGTTGTTACCTAAGCGCTCTAGTGGTTTCTAGCTCGCTCCTTATGTGTGCACTACCCGTCCCTTACCTATGGCCGTGGAGGTGTTAGGACCTCTATTTAGGATGGTTCTAGACCAATCTATGTTACTTAAAATGAGAAATCTAGGCGACAAAAAAAAAAGACAGATAGGACCTTCAAATAAAGAGCAAATAAGGGCTCACATTAACCTCCACACGTAGGCAACAAAGGCACGCAATTGATTCAGCAAGCTTTGTTAATTTTAGAATCCTATAGGCAGGATATCTATCTGAGCAGAAACAGAATATAAAGGTAGTTTTATTAAGGCGAGCATTGAGACCTATTTGTTTGCCTACTGATTTTATTCAGCATGAATCTGGGCGCTTTAGACAACAATATTTCACAAATTTAAGCCCAGAATCATTAGTAAGTCCCACAAATTGCCTAAGTGATGGCAAGAATCGATTGAATTCAAAATTGATTAACAGAATCCTATAGGCATGATTTCTACGGGTTTATTAATCACAGACCTTTAAACATGGTTTCTAAGCGTGTTACTGATTTTAACTTATAAGGACAACTTGTTATTTCGTCTTAAGTTCTATAGGCATGCTTTCTAAGTGTTGAATTGATTAAACCTCTATAGGTAGGATTTCTAATTGTTGAGTTGATTTAAACCCTATAGGCAGGATCTCTAAGTTTGAAATTGATTTCACCATATAGGCATGATATCTATTAGCCTTAAATCCTATGGGCATGATTTCTAGGTTGAAACTGATTTTATTTCCTATAAACATGATATCTATTAGTTATATCAGGACATAAAATAAACAAATTGCCAGGTAATCAACAAAGGTCCTATAAACATGGTCACTAATGCACATTTGGTTGAAAACATACGTAGATCCTATGAACATGATTTCTAATGCAGAATTAAACAAAAATTCCTATTAAACAAGATTTCTAGTAGGCCAGTACAAAATAAAAATCATGGAAAATCCTATAGGCAGGGTCTCTAAACACAGTCTAATGCTCACATTATTCAATCAATAATTAAATTCTATCGGCAGGATTTCTACCCAGTTTAAGAAAAAGAATTAGAACCCCCCCCCCCCCAACTTTTACTAATAAACCCCAAAATTTTATTACATAGATTATTACAGCCCAAAATATTGAATGAATTACATAAAAGTAATAGTTATACTATAGGGAGCTTTCATAGGCCCAATCTAACCTTGGGAACCAGGCCTTCAATCATAACAGCTCTGGAGCAAGTAGTGATCCATCCATGGCACATAAAACTACACTTCCAAAGTGTCAAAGTTCCCAAGGGCCTCAAGGACCCCGAGCAATGCTAACATCAGAACCATATTCAGAAAGATAACTCATAAAAGATTGGAAGACCAACCCCAATGTGTCACAATTCAAAGGAGTCTCAAGGACCCTAGGCAGTGCTCACACTGGGGGTGGTGAGAACCTAAATGACTAAGAGTAGGAGTTCAAAAACCAGTGCATACAGGGTAAGGGGGCTGGTTTTAAAATAGTTCAATTTCAGAAGAAATCAAGTTCAGAACACAAAGTTGCAGGCAGACTGCACCACGAAGCAAACAAAGTTCATGTTCAGCACATAGTCAAATAAATTGACATCTGATATTCATGCTAGTATTTAAAGCAATTATGGCTTAAACACAGAGGCAGAAACACTGGAATTGAACATACATTAGGCCATAAACATATTTGGTTAAAGACTTAACCTAAAACTAACTTAGAAAGGGTTCACATTATTGAAATAACTTAGGTTAACATTGTTACTAAACGAGATCATGTAGTCACATAGAAAAACAGAATTATGTTGAGGATTTAAACACGCTAGTCTAATAAAGCATAGAGAATAGAATAGCAAGAGTTAGGGCATACCAGTTGAGAAGATAGCAAGTAAGAATAGTAGTTAAATTTTAGAGAATTTGGTCTTGGATTTCAGCCGGCCAAATAGCCACTTAGCACATAAAATAAGAACAAGATAGAATAGAGAGAGTTCAAGCTTTTTGTGAGAATAGGAGAGTTCGAGACCTCTCCTAGAGGGAATGAGGAGGAAGTTTAAATGGAATTCTATGAAGTAAACAAATAAGGTAATGAACCAGTCCTACCCAAATAAGGTATGCAAATAACCTAACAGTCAATCAGAGTCGGCATAAACCAATTAATAGGACAAAATCAGGCTAGCATCAGTTAATGAAATCAAACAGTAGTTCAGGACGGATATCAATAGTTTAAATAAAATGTTGCATTTATCTGTTAAATTTATTTGTGGCATTTAATGAGTTATGGTATTTACCTGTTTATTTCTGTTTTTTTTTAAATTGTGAAAATAAATAATTGGACCTGTTTTGTTTAGCTCGTCACTACTACTCAGTTCCTTAATTATTTCTATTACTATTGAGTCAGTTGTAGTCATACCACACTCTGCACTTTCTATGCTAGAGCGAGGCGATCGTTGAGTTCATGCCGACTATCTTTGGAGACTGCGAGGTAGCTGCTAGCATCTGCAGGACCTTGTTACTCCTTTTGTCATTTCTTCTTTTGGACAGTTAGACAGTTTATATATCTTAGTTTATAGTTTTAGACGCTCATGACTTAGTGACACCCCGATATTTGGGACTCGTTTCCGTATTTTATATTACTTATAATTAGATTTAGTTGTTCATGACAAAATTAAATGTTGGAAATATTTTATTAATTTCATATAATCGATTTAGTAGTAAAATATTGGAAAATATGCTTGCCTTGTAACACGATAGGCGCCATCACGACCTGTGTTAGAATTTGGATCGTGACAACTTAACTCTTAAATTTTGTTTTATAATACTTTCCTCTACCATGGACCACTTCTCCAGATTCTGCATAGATTCTTTCTTGTTCCATCAAATTATTAGACCAGTTACATTTTAATTGTTCTTGGATTTCCAGTATGTCATCTCTTGCTTTACCAACCTTCTATGTAATAGCCTTGAACTTTTTATTATTCCGTTGTAGGGTAAATTTCATAAATGGTCATATAATTATGATTGTTTTTCACCAAAATCATATAACTTTTTTTATCACACACAAAAATCATATAAATATATTTTTTTCACCAAATTCATATAACTATGTTTTCTCACACAAAAGTCATCAATTTTTATTAACTCATACAAAAATCATAGTGATTGAAAATATAAGTTTTCACTAGTATCTTTTTATTTTTTACTTTTAGTCTAATAAACAATAATTCACTTAAAATAGGGATGACCCGACCTGACCTGGCCCACCCGAACCAATTCATATATATAAAATAATACTCAAATTGAATAGTATATCCTTCAAAAATATTTTACTTCTATCTTTTATTTTTCAATATTATGAATAGTATATCCTTCAAAATATTTTTCTTCTATCTTTTATTTTTTCAATATTATTATTCAAAATGATAGCATTTTTATTTCAAGTGCTCTCTAATTGTATCTTTTATTTCTTTTCTTTTTTTGTCAAAATCTCATGCATTCTGAACTAAGTTTTTTATGGGGGAAGAATTCACTTTTAGAATTATTTTAACTTACGTATAGGAGTATTGGGTCAAGCTGGGTTGGATCATTATATATATATATATATATATATATATATATATATATATATATATATATATATATGCTATTGTTTTTGGGAGCGTCTAAAAGTATACTCATAATTCTCCCATTTTAATAGGGTAATTAGTTATTACACTGAAAATAAAAATAATAAAATATAAAATAAGAAAATACTACCGAAAAATTTATTTTCCGGCCACTATGATTTCTTGTGTGAGTTAGTGAAAGTTTTATGATATTTGTGTGAGAAAATAAATTTATATAATTTTAGTGAAAAAAGTCATAGTTATATAATTTTTGTGTGAGAAAACAATGTTATATGACTTTAGTTGAAAAAAAGTCATAGTTATACAACCATATGTGAAATTTACCCTTAGTAGTCGCTTGAGAGCTTTCAGTTTCATCAAAATTTTCTTCATCTTCCAATTTGTCAATCTTTATTGCCAGTCATTTTTAAGAATAGATAAAAAATTACTATGCTTTGTCCGGCCCTTAAAAAATCTGAAAGACACTTTAACATTCCACTTAATTGACTCCAATAAGACTATCATAGGGGGGTGGTCAGAAATATTTGGCACATCATACTCCATCACTACATGACCTTGCATCATCCATTCATGTTTACCAATAGCCCTATCTAACCTTTTTTTTGGTCAATCAAAGATTCATATTCATAGATTAAGGAATATTATAAGGAGCCACATATGGGGTAGTATTACAAAAGGATTGGCGTATAATGGTGCCAACTTCTACTGTAGTAGCAAAATTAATATTACAAGAGGTGGATGACCTATTTAAACAAAAAAAGGGTGTTGTTGCTGGGTGGTAGTGTTGATGTAGCGTTTGTGAAACGTTCCCCGTTGGTCGTCCATGAACTCATGTATTACAAAATATGGTGATTCCAAAAATTCAGTAGTGGGGGCATGCAGTGGAAGATATGCCCCTCGTTTGGCCAGCTTATCGCCCACTTGATTTTGCTCCCTGTAAGTATGTAGAACCGGTGGTCTACCCAGTAGATGTAGGAGATAACTGCATTCATTTAACAATGATAAGTAATGTGGATTATTAGAGTGGAGAAGAGATATTACCTCAGCAAAATCCACATTGACCTCCAAAGGTGCGAAGTCTTTTTGTAGTGCGAGTCGTAACCCTTCTTGTAAAGCCATAAGTTCTATGTAGTGTGTATTTCCGTGTATCCTAGTAACCATTGACCGGTGTGGTCTCTAATCACTCCACCAATACATTTTTTTGATGTGTTAGGCTACCTGCACCATCACATTTAAGTTTAAAGTAGCCAATATTAGGGAGGTTCCATTTGACATGCATGTGAATCTTTTTGGAGGTGGTGGTGCGATTGTTAGGGCATAGGTAGAAATATTTGGTAGCTTGAATTAAGATGTGGGTGTGATTAGGGGCTATATATTTTCCTTCAAAAACTGTACGATTTCTAGTTTTTCATAAGTTCCAAAGAGTGTAAGGAATGAGTATGTGTGGTGGAATTTGGATATTGTGGAGATGAGTTTGTAAAATTAATTGAGAGAGCTTATAATAGGTATTCTAGTATAACCTATCTAAGTTGGCATCCCCGAGGTTGATACCTATGTTTTCCCAGATTTGTTGGACAAGGTGGCAATGGAAAAAAATGTGGCTTATGGTTTCCTCATAGAAGTCGCAGATGGGGCATTGTGAAACTTGGGCGACGTGGATGTGGTGGAGGTAGCTGGAAGTGGGTAGGCGATGATGGCTCATAAGACATATTAAGTGTTTTATTTTTTGTGGTAATTAAAGTGCCCACAGCCATTTGAAGGAGTTATGGTTTGCGTTTGAATGTAATTTTTGATAGAGAGATTTGACCGTGAATAATTCACTAGGGGTGAGACCCCAGTAGATGTGGTCATATGTATTAGGATTATTGATGGTTGGTATATAGTTATTTTCTAGTAAAACCTCTAGAGGAGTTGGAAGTTCAAAAAGGAATATTTTGCATATTTATTGAATTTCCTGTTATGTAGAGGGATACTGTAGATGATTGAACATGTTAGGGTAACGGTCCTTTAATAAGTGTTCGTAAAATCAAATTAGTGTCCAACCAAAGGTCATCCCAGAACCATATGTGTCTCCCATTAGCGTGGTGACATTTGATACCAAATTGGCATGATGACCACCTTTGTGTTATGGCTTTCCAGTTGGATGAAACAGATTTGGAATTATTAGTACATAAGTATTTGGATAGGAGTATCTTATCCCATTGTAAGGAAGAAGACTGAAATAGTCTCCAAGCGAGGGATCCCAATAATGCGTTGTTTTAATCATTGAGGTTATGTATACCCAACACAACACTTTCCTTAGGTAATTAAACGGTGTTCCATTTAATTAGGTGTAACTTGTGTTTCTGTGGAGTGGTTCCCCCTAGAAAATTGTGTTGGTATTTTTCTGGCTTATTGCTGACATTATGAGGTAGATGATTAGTTGCATTACATGGTTAGGAAACAGTTAAGAGTAACTTTGATTAAAGTAGTGCGTCCTACCATTGTCAGAAGGCTTATTTTCCATCCTGCTAATTTATTTTTAAAATTATCAATGAGGAATTGGAAGTTGGAGGTAGTAGGTTTAGAATTGAAAATAGGGTATCCAAGATATTTATCGAAAGATGAGCCTTCATTCATATGGAAGAGAGTTGTCACACTCTCTCTGGCTTCCGTGGATGTGTTCTTGGAGAAGAGTATTTTTGATTTTGTATAATTAGTAGTTGAACCTGACATATTAATAAATAGGTTTAGTGTATCAATAATGATATTGATGCTCTTGGTGGTTAGTTAGAGGTTAGGGTAATATCATCCGCGAAGAGTAGATGAGAGATTGGGGGTCCATGTTTAGATAGGTGTATAGGTTGCCAGTTATGGCAATCTACATCCACATGAATTTTTCTGGAAAGCATTTCCATACAAAGGATGAATATGTAAGGAGATAGGGGGTCTCCTTGACGGATGCCCCTTGATGGTGAGAAGAAGGGAGTTGGTTGACCATTAATTAAAATAGATATCGAGGAAGTGGTTATGCAAGACATTATGAGCTTTATAAACTTAAGAGGGAACTTGATATAATGAAGTGTGTCATGGATAAAGCCCCATTAAAGTTTATCAAAGGCTTTCTCTAAGTCTAAATTTATTAAGAAAGAGGACTTAGCCCCTTTTGTTTTCCTAAAGTGGTGCATAATTTCTTGCATTATAATGGCATTGTCAGTGGCTCTTCTATGGGTTAAGAAGGCTGATTGCTCAAGAATGATAATAGTGGTTAGGAAGGGTTTGAGACGTTTGTCTATAATTTTAGTAATTAATTTTTAAATAGTGTTGCAAAGTCTAATTGGTCGGTATTCAGTGATTAATGTAGGTTGTTTTGTTTTAGGAATAAGACATAAGTATGTTTTGTTAATTTCTGAGGGAATTTGGTGTTTGGTAAAAACCTTCTCGCAAAGTGAGATGATTTGGGATTTAACTTGAGTCCAGTATTGCCGGAAGAAATAAGGATGTAACCCGTCCGACCCTGGTGCTTTAAAGGGTTGGAAGGAATTTAGGGCTTCAGTGATTTTGATGTGGGTAATTGGTGCTTCCAGTACGTTGTAATCATTTGTGGTGGGAGGGTGTTGTTTAGAGAGAGTGTGATGGCAGTGGCTAGTAGTGAATAATGTTTGGTAGTAATTTTTCGATTGAGTCATTAATTTTATTTTGATCTAATATCCAGTTATCTACTGAGTCTTTTAATACGGAAATACGTTTACGTCGACGACGTTGTAGTGTAGTTAGGTAGAAATTTTTTGTGTTGGCATCACCATGTTGGAGTCAATTAATTATGGATTTTAATTTCCAAAATTCTTCTTCAAGTAGGAGAATAACATTAAATTTGGTAATTAGGTCATTTTCTAAGTTTTGAAGAAACTGACTAGTTGTATATTTGGGAGAGCTTTGAATCCCTTGTAGTCTTGCTAGAAGTATTTATTTTTCCTGAAATATGTCACCAAAAGTTGTCCTATTCCATTCCTGGATGTTAATTTGGAAATCCTTTATGGTCTGAAGGGTTTGTTTATTTGGAGTCCAAGTCTGGGAAACTATAGAAGAAAATTATGGATGGGTTGTCCACATGGTTTCAAACCTGAAGATTTTGTCTCGAGGAGCTTTATGCTTTTTTAAGTTTACTAGCAAAGGACTATGATTTGAGTGAACTCTTGGCAAGTGATTTACTGAGGCTTCGGGGTATAATTTTAGCCATTCATAATTGGCTAAGCATATATCTAAATATTCTAAAATTCGAGATGATAATTTACGATTATTAGACCACGTTTATTGACTACCCGTAAACCCTAAGTCAACTAAATTACAATAATTAATGCATTGAAGAAACCGATCACTTTGTCTATTATTAAAATATTGTCCACCATGTTTTTCAGTAGATTTAGTGATTTCATTAAAATCACCTCTTATTAATCAGGGAAACCTAATTTGATCATGTAAAACACGTAAATTGTGCCATAGTATTGTGCGTGCATGGGTGTCATTTTACGCATAATTAATAGATAGTAACCAAGAGTTAGAATTAGGGTATACATGGACAATTGAATGGATCTCTTGGCTAGTTGTTGCAACTTGGTCAAGTTTGATTTCCTCCTCCCTCCACAATAGATCAATTCCTCAAGATAACCCTTTAGCTGGCTACTGGGCTAAATGTGAGAACCCAAAGGCAGTCTTGAGATGCTTGTGATCTTGCATGTGCATTTCCAGTAAAGCCACGAGAGATGGTTTGTGATAGTTCAGCATTGAACGAAAGTTCCTGGTGAACTCCGATGATTGAGCTCCTCGAATTCCATATAAAAAGCTGCATGGATTGATTATTGAGTGGGCTTGGTGGAGTCTCCCTCTTCAGAGTTGAGGATATGTTCATCAGTGCTGGGATCAACAATATCGCAAAATTTCCCACCTCTGGATTTCTTGGACGTATGTTTAGTGAGACACTTAGGAGCTCGGGTGGACAAGTAATGATTTATTTGTATTGTTCTTTGAGGGTGTATGTTTTGTTCCCATTTAGATAGATCAGTATGGGAAGTGTTTCTCTGATTTCTGCCATAGTTTCTACTACTTCTAGTTGAGCTATTTCGTGGAGTTCGTTGAGATATCGACTGGGAGGTGGAAGTGGAATGGTTGGTGGAGTTAGAGTGTGTTATGGAGTGTCTTGTGCATGGAGTGGTATGATGGGTGTGATTGATGAGATTGGTTGTATCCTAGGGACAAAGGTTTGGGGTGGCTGTTGTGGTGGATAAAAGTGGAGTTCCATTGTGTTCACTGGTGGAGATGGTGGAATTAGCATTGAAAGAGGAGTGGGGATTGGTCGTGTCATTGGTGGTTGATGATGAAGGGTTGACGGTGGGTGTATGACCCATAGGAATTGATTGTAGAGAGTCACACCCAAACACATTTCTTCGGTGACTATCTAAGCTATGTCCGCTAGGTTTTGTGTCATAGCTATTACATCTTGGTTGTCGATTTCCATGGTAAAGGTCAGTGCATGTTCCTACATGATCATATCTAGCCAATATTGGGGGTAAGCTTGGGTTGTTGGATATTGTGTGATGTAGATGGGGGGTGGCTGGTGGTGGGTGGTGTAGAAGATTGGTGTTGCTGAAGGAGAGAGTCCTTCTGCGTTGAAAGTTGTAAAGGGACCGATTCATTAGTGAGAGGGGGTCTGTTAAGGATATTTTTTGTTGAGTAGTATTGGTATTAGAAGTGAATGATGAGGGATTAGTAGGGGATTGTTGTTGAGTGTCTAGTTTGGACGGTTGATTTGATATGGGTAATGGTTGTCTAAGGTCATGTGAATGGGGCGTGGCGGTTGCTTGTGTTAGGTGTTGGGTTTTGTCAGGTGGTGGAGTGGTAATTTGGGTAGGGTGTGATGTTGTTGGGCCTTGAGTGATAATTGGAGGGGGGGGGGGGGTT
>ML296842.1:187292-198227 GCA_005239495.1 Nicotiana undulata | reverse complement strand
GATGTTTTTGGGCCTTGGGTGATAATTGGGGGGGGGGGGGGGGATTGGGTTGCCGTAATGTAGGCTTGTAATTGAGTACCTATAGTTTGGGGTGAGTTGGTATTGCACGCATCCTTGTTGGCAGCTTTTGCGTGTGCTTGTGCCACGTGTCGTTGGGTGGTGCTGTGTATGAGTGTGATGACTGGTGAGTCAGCCATGTGATTGGATGAGGGGGGTGGATGAGGAAGATTATAGTATGGGCTTGGTGGGTCGTTCTTTTGGTCACGGGCTCCTAAATTTGGGCCAGTAGCATTGCTGGTTTGGTCCATTGGAGCAGGATCATTAAGTAAATGTAAAGTTGTGTTATTAAAACATTCTGGGAGATTAGAGGGGTTAGTGCTAATTAGGGGCTTTCTAGTGGGTGTGTGTTTAGCAACATGTGTAGTTTTAGGGTTAGTAGACGTACTTGTGGGTCCCACCATGCCAGTGTTGATGTGGTTTGATTGGGCTTTGGTTGTGTGTGGTGAACTTGCCCTGGAACGGGTTTTTTTGGGGAGGGGGGTGGAAGATGACTGTTTTCCAGTCGTTAGTTTCCATAATAGGGGTGATTTGTGGAGTATGGTTCATGTGACTGGGAGATTGAAAAGTGAAAGGTATAATGGGTAATGGTGTGTACATAGTAGGGTAGGTGGGCGATACTGGAGCTGCAGGTGAGGAACATCGGTTTTTTATGTGGCCAAGTCTACCACATAATGTACATAGCATATTAAATCCTTCGTACAATGGGATCCTATGTAGACATGTGTTTTAAGTGGCATTTCCAGTGGTACTTCTATGTATATTCTTTCATATCGACCTGTGGTAGTTGCCGACGTGCAGGTATCAACTTTGAGTAGGGATCCAATTTTTTCCCCTACACGTTGAAGTATTTCAACGTCATAGAACTCCATAGGTGGTTCAGGGAGTCTTAACCAAATTGCGGTGTATGTGAGTTGTGTGTTTGAAGCTATAAAGTTTGGTTCCCATTTGCGGACGGAAAGAAAGTGATTAAGCACGAACCAAGGTCCATTATGGAGGGTAGTAAACATATTTTCTTCCTTTTGGAACTTCACTAGATAGAAATCACACCCTAGGTCAATTATAGGTAGTTCCTCTGTGGGTTGTCATAGGGTTGTGAGTTTTGTGTGAAGTGTTTGGTGTCCCACTTTTCGACCGAAGACTTTGACAATGACGAAGTATTTCCAAGGGTAGTATAGGCGTTATTTATCGGCGGAGGTAAGAGGTATGAAAGTGTCATGGTGGAGTTCATTTGTGGTTGTTTCATTAGTCAAGTCAATGTGGGAATGCGTTTGGTTTGCATGTGTTGGGGTACGCGGTGAATTGGTTAATGTTGAGCAGAGTTTGAGCGAAGGTGAGTGCGACAGTAGGATGGTCTTGGGATGACTTGTGTGGTGGGTCAAGGTTCATGGAGCTTATGTCTGGTGGTTTTTGTGGTGGAGATGTGGTGGTGGTGTTCATTGACAATTTGCTAAACTATTACGAGTACTGGTGGATACTGGATCCATGAATAATTCCAACTAATTGATAATCAACCAATTGCTGTTGCATATTCTGTCACTACTTTGTTGTTTATTTGTCCGTGTATAGTACTTTGCTTTCTAGGCTACTTTATTTAATAACAAATCATGGATACACTCAGCAAAATCTTTTACTTCAACATATTGAACATGGTTACCAACTAATCTATCTTGGTTAATGAGCAAAGCACTAAAATCTTCACATATCAACCATGGTATAGATATCTCCTTAGCCAAGTGTAACGATCCGACCGGTCATTTTGAGAATTTAATCTCTGTTTAGTGGTGTAAGGTCATAAACAACTTCACATTGTGTATATCGATCTGCGTGTATGGTTAGATTCAGTGACCGGATAATCCAGAGTCGAATCCGAAGGAAAAATTTCGGTTTTGAAAGCCTTAGTGATGGAAGTTGACTGAAGGTTTCACTTTTGTGTAAATGGCCTCGGAATGGGTTTTGGGTGATGTCAACAGCTTCGTATGATGATTTGGACTTAGGCATGTGCCCGAAATTGGTTTTGGAGGTCCATAGAGTAATTTAAGGTAATTCGGCAAAAGTTAGAATTTCGGCTGATAGGTGAAATATTGATATCGGGTTCGGAATGAAATTCCTAGAGTGGTTGTAGGTCTGTGGTGTTATTTATGACTTGTCTGCAAAATTTGGCGTCATTCCGGGTTGAATTGATACGTTTCGACATGAGTTTTGATATTTGAAGATTTGAAAATTTATAAGTTTGATCTTTAGTTTGATTCGTCCTTTTGGTGTTGTTTTACGTGATTTGAAACCTCGAGCGAGTCCGTGTTAGGTTATATGACTTGTTTGTGCGATTATAAGGTCTCTTGGGGGCCTCGGGTGTGTTACAGATGGGCTTCGGGTCAAATTTCTTCTAATCTTAACTGTTGTTCTGTTTTCGGTCTTCCATTCTATGCGATCGCATAGGTGAGAACGTGATCGCATAGTGTTATACAACCTACCCCAGTTTTCCTTCATCGCGTTCGCACAGATGGTTTCGCGATCGTGTACATATAGCCCCTCCCCTCAATGCGTTTGCACCTCCACCCCCGCGTTCGTGTAGTACAGTTTTGTCAATGGCCATTTCTTTTTCCTTCTGCGATCGTACTCTTAAGCTCGCGAACGCACTGTGCATATTTTGGCAGTGACTATTTCCCTTATATGCGATAGCATAAGTTCCTTTGCGATCGCATAGAACATTTTGGCTAGTAACATTTTTCCTCTACCCGATCGCATGTAATTTCTCGCGATCGCGATGCTTAAAATTATGGGCAGACATAATATAACTCAAAATCGAGGGTTTCACCACTTTTATCACATTTTGACTTCTAGAGCTCGGTTCTTGGCGGTTTTTGATGGGTGTTTCACAGAATTCGATTGGGGAAGTGTTCTTCAACTAGAATTAAATATATTCCATGTTTTTATCTTTATTTTCATCATTTGATTGTGTTTTGAGTTGCGGAAAATGTTGGTTTTGAAAGAAAATTTCTAAAAAGAAAATTCGTGATTTGAGGGACCAAATGGTATCGGAATTTGATAAATTTTGCATGGTTAAACTCGTATCGGAATGGGTATTCATATTTTGTAAAATTTGACGGGTTTCGAGGTGCAAGCTCGGGGGTCGATTTTTATGTTTTTGTAAAGATCGAAACTTTATTATTCGGAATAGTTCTTTATACGAGTTATGTATGTTTTGAAGTTGTTCTAGTTTGATTTGAGCCGTCCGGAGGTCTTTTCGCCTGAGAAGTCCATTTTAGAGTACCGAGTTGTCTTCCTTGAGGTAAATATCTTGCCTAACTTTGTGTGGAGGAATTTCCCCTTAGGTTTTGAGTCTTCTATGCTGATTGTAGCTTGTGTACGCGGGGTGACGAGTGCGTACTCAGACTTATTTTCAAATAGGTTGGTCTCTTAGGGTTCTTAGGTCTTCATATGCCTGTGTATGAAGTTGTAATTGCTATGACATCGTTCTTGATTGCTAATATCATCCTTTCCTGCTTAAAGTAGAATTACTTGCTTTTTGATTTCCTTGGTTGATTATCTGATCTTAATTGACTTAGCTGAATATTTTACCTCTTCTATCACTATGTAATATTTTTTGTCATAAACTGCATACTTAGCTAGAATTTGTATCATCTCTCCCTATAATTGTTTTGCAGTAATTGGAATATCTATACGTTGGTGTCAAGCATGCCCGTGAGTCGTATATTGTGATTAATGAGATTTTCCCTTAAGTGTTACTTAGGTTTAGTTAGATAATTATCCATGTTGGTGGTACTTCCTTGGTGTTGCCTACTACTGAGCATTGGTTCAAGATGGGTTTTATTCTGTGAAGCTAATTGTTTAAGCGAGATTGGTTATAGTTGTTTCCCTTGCCGGGATGATTTGGTTTTCTATTGTTGACTTGAATATTTTGTATCCGTTGTTACGTCTTGTTTCCCTCTGGTTCAGCTGTGTTCTTTACGCTCATTATTTCCTTTCGGTGGTTATTCCTTGTGAATGAGTTCTATTGTGATAGTGACTTAAGTTCTTGATTTGATTCGCCGTCGTACATAGCATTTCTATCTTTTGTTGCCTTGTGATTGTTGTGGAGGTGTACGATGTTTCTGTCTTATTGTGATTGTTATCTCTGTTGGCTGCATTGCATATTTAAATTGGGAGTACAGACATATTCCGGGAGCTTTCCCCCTGTACTGCATATTTAAATAGGGACTACGAACGTATTCCGGGAGCTATCCTCCTGTACTGCATATTTAATTTGGGACTACAGACGTATTCCGGGAGATCCTCCATCACTGCATATTTATTTTGGGACTACGAACGTATTCCGGGAGATCCCCCTGTACTGCATGACAAATTCTGAGCTACGGACGGAGTTCTGGTAGATTTATCTTGAAGAGATTATGATCGAAAGATATATATTAAAAAGTATAGCTGAAAATCATTTATCTTGAAGTAAACTATGTCTGAAAGACTTTTATTTCAAAGGTGTATTTGAAAAGCATTTGTCTTGCAGGAAACGATATTTAAAAGGCATTTATCGGGGAAGTATATTTGAAAACCCTTTATTTTGAAGGAACTATGTCTTGAAGATTTCTCTTTCAAAAAATAAAAAATAAATATATATATATATATATATATATTCGGAGAGAGTATATTTCAAAGAAAAGTTTCTATTTGAAATGATTATATCCGAAGCTTTCAATATAAACTTATGGGCGAAGGTTTACACTCGGAGTATTTTCCAAAAACACTTGGGATTGTTGGCTAAGGCCTGACGTGGAAACTTTCAGTGCTGAATTATTACTTGTTCTTGCCGTGTTGTGGTTTCCGGTATTCGGGCTGTATTCCCGTCCCTCATTCTGTGTATTACCATGATCTTTTGTTGTATTGTACTGTATATTTCCTTCCGCTTGAACTTGTTATGTGTTAATCACATTGTGTAGTCATTAAATAGACGTCATTTTCTGTTATTCCCATATTTATGTCTGTTTGATTTATTAGACCAGTGGGTGTCTTAACTAGTCCTCCTCACTACTTCACCAAGGTTAGTCTTGATACTTACTGGGCACCGCTATGGTGTGCTCATTCTACACTTCTGCACATTTTTGGGCAGATCCCAGGTTTTGCATAGCGGTTGATCGATAGCTAGCAACATGGTTACTATTGTGGAGGCTCAAGGTAAAAACCGCTCCAGCGTTCGCGATTTCAGAGTTACCCTCTTATGGTCTGTTTGCACAGTTGTAATTATTTCTAAACAATGGTATGTTTAGGAGTTTCTTGTAACCTCCTTAATGCTTATGACTTGTACTTACCAGGTTTTGGTAAAAGTGTAAAGTGTTGAGATTTATTTCATAAAAGCATTTAATCGATTCTTGTACTATAATTTGATGGTTTTTAATAATAGGCTTACCTAGTCCTTAAGACTAGGTTCCGTCACGATACCCAACGGAGGGAAAATTTTGTCGTGAAAAGTTGGTATCAGAGCCCTAGGTTCACAGGTGCTACGAGTCATAAGCGAGTTGAGTAGAGTCTTGTGGATCGGTACGAAGACGTCTGTTCTTATATTCGAGAGTATACGGAACTATTAGGACAATTTCACTTCCTTCATTCCCATCGTGCAAGTTCCTTGATCTTGAAATTTGAGATTTGTCGTTCCATTCTCTCACCGATGGTGAGGATACGAACTCCGGTTCCTGATGATGTTAGCCCGAGACGGATGTCGGTTGGGGTAGAGGCAGAGGGCGACGAGGAGCACGTGCCGCAGTTAGGACACCTACCAGATCAGCCGTTGAGGAATCGCTAATAGTTCCAGTTGGGAAACAGGTACCAGAGACGCCTGTTGTTACGCCCGGACTTCAGGAGACCTGGGCGCAGTTTATGAGTATAATTGGTACAATAACTTCGGCAGGATTTATTCTGGGTGCACCAGCTATTTCACAAATCGGGAAAGGAGTTCAAACTCCCGCAACCTACACTCTAGAGAAGCGATATCACGTTGGTCAGGTTCTAGTTGTCATGGCAGCACAACATGTGGTTTCAGCTCAGCCCGTGGTTAGGGAAGCAGCATCGAAGGAAGAACACCTTGGACTTGAGAGATACAGGAAGTACCACCCTCCTATCTTTTAGTGGATTGGCGACAGATGATCCCTAGGGTTTCCTGGAGGAGTGTCACTACATTCTTCGTACTTCGGGTATTGTGGAGACGAGCGAGATTGTTTTTGCCACGTCTCAGCTCAGAGGAGCGATTTATAAGTGGTGGCGGGCACATGTGTTGGGGGTAGCCTGGCCGAGTCATCTTCACTTGCATGGATTCAGGTTTCAGAGATTTTCTTGAGGGAGTTTGCACCTCAGTCCCTCCGATAGGCATGGTGTGCGGAGTTGAGAAGTTGCGTCAAGGCACTATGTCAGTATTGGAGCATGCCATCAGATTCAGTGAGTTGGCCAGATATGCACCTCACTTGGTTGTTTCAGTTAGGGGGCGAGACCGTAGATTCAATGAGGGGCTCAGGCATGATGTTCGGTTCAGCATGACTCGAGAGTTAGAGTCAGATGTCTCGTTTCAGAAGGCAGTAGGGATAGCTCGCCGGTTAGAGGGCATGTGGGACCGGGAGCCAAGGGACAAACGAGTTCAGGAGAGAGAGTACAAGGAGGTGAGGAGGCCTCGTAGACCGGAGAAATCTACTAGTCCTTCTTATGGAGGCAAGGTACGACACAGTAGAGGTTTTGTGGGTCAGCCAGTTCAGTTTGCATTACCAGCGGTGCATGGGGTTTCAGGTTCTCATATGTCAGTGAGAGGTTGTTTTGAGTGTGGAGGTACCAGTCACAGGGTGAGAGACTGTCCCAGCATTCAGTCAGGTGTGTCACATCAGGGTATTCAGGTGAGTAGAGGGCACCCAAGAGGGGGAGGCCCGACTTGTTGATGTGTTTCATATTGTAGGCTGGAGGCCGTTGCGCCAGGTATTATCATACATGTATGTTTTGATGTGTTGCAGAGAGGCACTATTTGTATCCCATTATAGATATGCTAGTCGAACGATTTCCCTTATTTGTTGTTTCATTTATGAGTGAGTTTCATGCTTTTCACTCTAATTTTCATGTCTGCTCATATTGAGAGATTCAAAAAGTGGTAGCACGTGTCTATCGTTGTTTTATTCATCATTGAGAGTGGTGAGACTAGGAGTGAGTCCTTGTTGTTCATCAGGGTAGGCTTAATGTGATTTTCCTAAGTATTTTGTTTACGAGCCATGATTTGATACTTTATCGAGATATGAGTTTAGTGAGCGTTATGATTTTATCAGTCGATATGAGTTAGTGGGGAATTTCAATTGGTATGATATATTTTCGGTGTGTGATTTAGAGTTGAGGGCGAGGTCCTCGTGATATTTGTGATTCAATATGTTTGGATCGGGTTGAGTACCACGGTGGAAATTTTATCATGATGGGATCCTTGTGATTTGTTCATATGCTTTGCTTCTTCCTTGTTATATTGCTTTTGTAAGTTAGTATTGATAGAGAGTTGTGGCTATGGGCTTGTTTGATAGTTCCTTTACGTGTTTCTCTTTTCATATTCATTCATTTTCGTTATGTGTTTCTCTAGTATTTGCTTGCGGGATATGTGCCAGGTGGTGTTAGTTGTGGCTCGGATTCGGGTGTCTAATAATGAGGTATTCACGTTTGTTGCATCATTATCAGTATTATGGGGCTTGGAAACAGAGTTCTTCAAGATATGAGGCTAATCGCCAGTGCTGGATTGATTTCAGGCTGCTATTCTGATCCGAGGTGTTATTATGAGCCTATGGTAGTGTGCTATATTGTGTAGTCAGACCTTGTGGGCGTACTCATGAGTTGATGCAGCTGGTTGAGGCTGATGTCGGGTATGGATTTAGGATCGGGTCTTTTGGAAATGAGTAGAAGGTAAGAAATTGGGGTATGAGGCTTATCGGTGGTGATATATAGGAAGGCTAAATTGCAGTTGTGAAGGTGTCATCAGGCTTATGGAGGTTGGGGTGACGTGGGATCACCCGCGGGTGTGTGTTGGAAGTGTGCAATCAGTGATTGGATGAGTTCTAGGTGAATCTTGGCACGTTCGAGGACGAACATTTGTTTTAAAAGGGGGAGAATGTAACGACCCGGCCGGCCATTTTGAGAATTTAAGCTATGTTCAGTGGTGTAAGGTCATAAACAACTTCACATTATGTATATCTATTTGTGTGCGTGGTTAGATAAAGTGACCGGATAATCCGGAGTCGAATTGGAAGGAAACATTCAGTTTTGGAAGCCTAAGTGATGGAAGTTGACTGGAGATTTGACTTTTGTGTAGACGGCCTCAGAATGAGTTTTGGCTGATGTCAACAGCTTCGTATGATGATTTTGGACTTAGGCACGCGTCCGTAATTAGTTTTGGAGGTCCGTAGAGTAATTTGAGGTAATTCGGCGAAAGTTAGAATTTCGGCGATTTCGGCCGCTAGGTGAAATTTTAATATCGGGCTCGGAATGGAATTCCGAGAGTGGCTGTAGGTCCGTGGTGTTATTTATGACTTGTCTGCAAATTTTGGCGTCATTCCGGTTTGAATTGATAGGTTTCGGCACTAGTTTTGATATTTGAAGATTTGAAAATTTATAAGTTTGATCTTTGGTTTAATTCATCGTTTTGGTGTTGTTTTATGTGATTTGAAACCTCGAGCGAGTCCGTGTTAGGTTATATGACTTGTTTGTGCGATTATAAGGTCTCTCGGGGGCCTCAGGTGTGTTACAGATGGGCTTCGGGTCAAATTTCTTCTAATCTTAACTGTTGTTCTGTTTTCGGTCTTCCATTCTATGCGATCGCATAGGTGAGAACGTGATCGCATAGTGTTATACAACCTACCCCAGTTTTCCTTCATCGCGTTCGCACAGATGGTTTCGCGATCGTGTACATATAGCCCCTCCCCTCAATGCGTTTGCACCTCCACCCCCGCGTTCGCGTAGTACAGTTTTGTCAATGGCCATTTCGTTTTCCTTTTGCGATCGCACTCTTAAGCTCGCGAACGCACTGTGCATATTTTGGCAGTGGCTATTTCCCTTATATGCGATCGCATAAGTTCCTTTGCGATCGCATAGAACATTTTGGCTAGTAACATTTTTCCTCTACGCGATCGCATGTAATTTCTCGCGATCGCGATGCTTAAAATTCTAGGCAGACAGAATATAACTTAAAATCAAGGGTTTCACCAGTTTTATCAAATTTTGACTTCTAGAGCTCGTTTCTTGGCAAGTTTTGATGGGGTTTTCACACAATTCGATTGGGTATGTGTTCTTCAACTAGAATTAAATATATTCCATGATTTTATCTTTATTTTCATCATTTGATTGTGTTTTGAGTTGAGGCAAATGTTGGTTTTGAAAGAAAATTTCTAAAAAGAAAAATCATGATTTGAGAGACCAAATGGTATCAGAATTTTGTAAATTTTGTATGGTTGAACTCGTATCGGAATGTGTATTCGGATTTTGTAAAATTTGACGGGTTCCGAGGTGCGGGCCTGGAGGTCGACTTTTGGGTTGATTTTTATATTTTTGTAAAGATCGAAACTTTATTATTCTGAATAGTTCCTTATACTATTATGTGTGTTTTGAAGTTGTTCTAGTTGGATTTGAGCCGTCCCGAGGTCTTTTCGCCCGAGAAGTCCATTTTAGAGTACCGGGTTGTCGTCCTTGAGGTAAGTATCTTGCCTAACCTTATGTGGGGGAATTTCCCCTTAGGATTTGAGTCTTCTACGCTGATTGTAGCCCATGTACGCGGGGTGACGAGTGAGGACTCAGACTTATTTGCAAATAGGTTGGTCTTTTAGGGTTCTTAGGTCCTTATACGCATGTGTATGAAGTTGTAATTGCTATGACTGCGTTCTTGATTGCTAATTTCATCCTTTCCTGCTTAAATTAGAATTACTTGCTTTTAGATTTCCCTGGTTGATTATCTGATCTTAATTGACTTAGCTGAAGATTTTACCTCTTCTATCACAATGTTATATTTTTCGTCATAAACTGCCTACTTAGCTAGATTTGTATCATCTCGCCCTATTATTTTATTGCAGTAATTTGAATATCTATACGTTGGTGTCAAGCATGCCCGTGAGCATTGGTTCAAGCTGGGTTTTATTCTGTGAAGCTAGTTGTAGAATATTGTGTATTCGTTGTTATGTCTTGTTTCTCTTTGGTTAAGGTGTGTTCTTTACGCTAATTATTTCCTTTCCGTGGTTATTCCTAGTCAATGAGTTCTACTATGATGGTGACTTAAGTTCTTGATTTGATTGGCCGTCGTACATAGCATTTCTATCTTTTGTTGCCTTGTGATTGTTGTGGTGATGTACGATGTTTCTGTCTTGTTGTGGTTGTTATCTCTGTTGGCTGCATTGCATATTTAAATTGTGACTACGGATGTATTCCGGGAGCTTTTCCCTGTACTGCATTTTTAAATTAGTACTACAGACTTATTCCGGGAGCTTTCCCCCTGTACTGCATATTTACTTTGGGACTACAGACATATTCCGGGAGATCCGCCAGCACTGCATATTTATTTTGCGACTACGGACGTATTTCGGGAGATACCCCTGTACTACATGATAAATTCTGAGCTACGGACGGAGTTCCAGCAGATTTATCTTGAAGTGATTATGACCGAAAGATATATATTGAAAAGTATAGCTGAAAAGCATTTATCTTGAAGAAAACTATGTCTGAAAGACTTTTAGTGCAAAGGTATATTTGAAAAGCATTTGTCTTGCAGGAAACGATATTTGAAAGGCATATATCGGGGAAGTATATATGAAAACCTTTTATTTTGAAGGAACTATGTCTTGAAGATTTCTTTTTCAATATATATATATATAT
>ML296842.1:139106-186979 GCA_005239495.1 Nicotiana undulata | reverse complement strand
TGTGTGTGTGTGTGTGTGTGTGTGTGTGTGTGTGTGTGTGTGTATGTATACGGAGAAAGTATATTTCAAAGAAAAGTTTCTATTTGAAATGATTATATTCGAAGCTTTCAATATAAACTTACGGGTGAAGGTTTACACTCGAAGTATTTTCCAAAAACACTTGGGGTTGTTGGCTAAGGCTTGGCGTGGAAACTGTTGCAGTGTTGAATTATTACTTGTTCTTGGCGTGTTGTGGTTTCCGGTATTCGGGTTGTGTTCCCGTCCCTCCTTATGTGTATTACCTTGATCTTTCGTTGTATTTTACTGAATTTTTCCTTCCGCTTGAACTTGTTATGTGTTAATCACATTGTGTAGTCATTAAATAGACGTCATTTTCTGTTATTTCCATATTTATGCCTGTTTGATTTATTAGACCAGTGGGTGTCCTGACTAGTCCTCGTCACTACTTCACCGAGTTTAGTCTTGATACTTACTGGGCACCGCTATGGTGTGCTCATTCTACACTTCTGCACATTTTTGTGCAGATCCCAGGTTTTGCATAGTGGTTGATCGATAGCTAGCAATGTGGTTGCTGTTGTGGAGACTCAAGGTAAAAACCACTCCAGCGTTCGCGGTTTCGGAGTCACCCTCTTATGTTCTGTTTGCACTATTGTAATTATTTCTGAACAATGGTATGTGTAGGAGTTTTTTGTAATCTCTTTAAAGCTTATGACTTGTACTTACCGGGGTTTGGGAAAAGTGTAAAGTGTTGAGATTTATTTCAAAAAGCACTTAATCGATTCTTGTACTATAATTTTATGGTTGTTAATAATAGGCTTACCTAGTCCTTAAGACTAGGTGCCGTCACGATACCCAACGGAGAGAAAATTGGGTCGTGACACCAAACCTATCAAAGCCTCTCATATATTTCTCCTCTATTAAAACCATAGATAACAGATAAGGCACATGCAAATCCATCTGCTCTTCCTTTAACCAGGTAATGTAATAGTTGGGAATCTTCTCTTACCTTATCTACTGTACTTGTTACTAATTTAACGTAGCCAAATCCTTCCATTTCTAGCTATTTGGAAATTGTTCTGGAATCCCCAATTTGGAGCCACATTAATAGCTGCTATTAGATTTACGCACTTTAATTGTAGTTTCAACCAAACCAACTAGTGTAATGTGCTTTGTTCTTTGATAAAGTGTAACCTTCCGACATGTTGTTTTGAGTACTAGCTCTAATTTCTATGTTCCGAGATCTCCCATAGCTTTGTTTGATGTTTATTTATTTGCATGTGTGGTCCGAGTCATTTCATGAAAAGGTTTGCGTAAAATTTTAAAGAAAATAAAATTCTTGACTTAATCGAGACTAGAGTTCACAACGGTCAATATGTTTAGTAAACGGCCTCGGATTGGTATTTTGATGATTCCGGCAAGCTTATATGAAACTTTTGATTTTGGATGCATATTTGGTTGGGGTTCGGAGTGACCCTAGCGCATTTCGGCGCTTTATGTGAAAATTTGTGAAAATGAGTTTTAAAGTTTAAATTCTTAAGTTTTGATGATCGATTATTATTATTATTTGATTATTTGAGGTAGAAAGCAAGTTTTTAGGATGTTATTACACTTGTGTTCATGTTAGGTTTGGAGCTCTAAGGGTTTGGGTGAGTTTCGGGTGCATTGCAGATGAGTTTGGATAGTCATTTTTGGTGTCAACTTATAGATCTTGCAAATACAAGCCTCGGTTTTGCGAGTGACTACTCGCATCAGCGAAGGGATCTGGGGGGTGGTCACTTTGCAAATACGATGTTTTGATCACAAATGCGGGATGTGGGTGCTTCGCAAAAGCGAAATACTTGTCGCATCTGCGATACTTGGAAAGGCTGGCCAACTTTGCAAATGTGAAGATTTGATCCCAAATGCGCACGAGGGGGAAGTCGCAAATGCGAACATTTTGTTGCAATTGCGACTTCTTGGGACTTGTTGCAGTGGTAGCTTTGTGATTAGTGTTTCACAAATGCCGACATTGAAATTGCGAACAAGAGTTTGCAATTGCGATACCTATAGTTGGGTAACAGAGGGGAAAATCGAGATTTAGCTCATTTTACTCTATGTTTGAATCCCAAATTGAGGTCGGATTTTGAAATAAACCATATGTATATGGCCGAAATCGGAGGAGATCGATTTCAAAGTCTCTATTGGGTTCCGAGCCCCAACTCGGAAGACTCGAAGTAAGTTTCGAGTTTGATCTCAGAATGCAAACCTTAAGAGAGCACATCGAAGGCTCGACAAGGCCTACCTTGAGGCACTACAATTTCGCTGGCACTCAAGAAAAAGCGGGAATTTCTCAAGGGCATATAGGTCAAGGCGTAAATCTCATGATTGGTTCGTACAAATCCGTACTAGGCGGTTATACAACTGTACCAATAATATTTTTTACTGTTAATAGAAAGGTGTTTCCGTCTCTATATATAGGGGACTCGAATCATTTTTAAACATCATCATTCACTACTATAGAACATTGTATTCTGCTTTTCTCGTTTACTGTGCTCAAGTTTATTCTTTAGCTTTATTGCTCTTCATTATTGTTCATACTTTATTCCTATTAACTAATCTCAAGACCCCGAGGATATTAAGCTCGAGTCCCTCATTCCTTTGACAACACTGGTTTGGTTATCATTTCTTCTTACTTACACTTAATATCTCTTGCTTATTTACTAGTATTGGAATAAATCATATATTTTTAGAACCACAAATCAAATATAATTGTTTAAACCATATTCGAGGTAAACAGTTTGGTGCCCACCGTGGGACTAAAGATAATAGTGATTATTTTGGTGCCAACTCGGAACACACATTATTCTTCACACTTTTTCTTGTCCAAAGATTTTTTGATTTCAGGCTAAAAAATGTCTAACACTACAAACACATCCGAGCATGGAAACAATGGCGTTGGATTTCATGGAGAAAATAGTGCAACAGCTTCAGGGACCGGTATGCCGCCGCTGAACCCTGGGGTTGCACCAGGACCAAACCCAGTCGACGTAGGTTCACCCATTGCTTTACATGTCGACTTGGGCACTGATATTCAAGGAAGTCTACGCGGAGGGGACCAACCCGGCGCACAAAAGACACAGTCTCGAGAAGAAAGAGAAGTTATCCTACAAGTAATCTTTGAAATGTTGCAAGCACAATAAGTGGCTATCGCTCAGTTGCAAAGTCAGCAAAAGACTCCGAGCGGAGCAGGACCAGAAACAACTCTTCGAGTTGAGCCAACCCCCAAGAGATCAAGAAACAATCGGTCGGGAACTGACCCCACCATTATGAAAATGCTCGAGGAACTCACCAAGAGGATCGATTCGGGAGAAAAAAGGATTGAAGACAACAATAAGAAGGTAGAAACATACAACTCGAGGGTCCACCAGATACCAGGGGCACCAACTGTTTTGAAAGGGTTGGATTCGAAAAAGTTTGTTCAAAAACCATTCCCACCGAGTGCGGCTCCGAAGCCCATTCTGAAGAAGTTCCGGATGCCAGATATCCCAAAATACAATAGGACCACCGATCTCAACGAGCACATCACCTCATATATTTGTGGTATAAAAGGAAATGACTTGAAGGACGACGAGATCGAGTCAGTTCTATTGAAGAAATTTGGGGAGACTTTGTCAAAGGGTGCCGATGTGGTACCATAACCTGCCCCCAAACTCTATTGATTCCTTTGCCATGTTGGTAGACTCATTTGTAAAGGAACATGCTGGTTCCATAAAGGTTTCAACAAGGAGGTCTGATGTGTTCAAAATCAAGCAAAGAGAGAACGAGGTGTTGAGGGAGTTCGTTTCCCGTTTTGAGTTGGAGAGAATGGAATTACCACCAGTCTCCGATGACTGGGTTGTACAAGCCTTCACTCAGGGGCTGAATGAACTAAGTTCGATAGCTTCGAGGCAGCTGAAGCAGAACTTGATCGAGTATCCCGTCGTAACTTGGGCGGATGTGCATAACAGGTACCAGACAAATATTAGGGTCGAGGATGACCAATTGGGAGCCCCCTCGGGCTCAGTTTATCCAAGCAGGATATTAGCAAAGGATTTGAGAAATGTAGATAGGGAGCCAAGGCTGAACAATGAGATGTATCAGCCATACATCGAAGAAGAAGGAACACTTCGAGGTGTAACATACCTCGAAATGACCGAAGAGCAGATCGATGTCAGAATTCCCAAGGACGCATGAGCAAGACCGGGTTTGACAGGCACTCGGGACCGATGGAGGCACCTCGATTGTCAGAATACAACTTAAACGTCGATGCTTCAGATATCGTATCCTCCATTGGTAAGATTAGAGACACCAAATAGCCCAAGCCCATATAGACCGATCCTTCTCAGAGGAACCCCAACTTAATGTGCAAGTATCATGGTACTCATGGTCATAGGACCGAGGGCTGCAGACAGCTTCGAGAGGAGGTGGCCCGATTGTTCAACAAAAGGCACCTTCGAGAATTTCTCAACGATCGGGCCAAGAAACATTTTTGATAGAGAGATGCGAACAAAAAGAATGAACCGGAAGAGCCCGAACATGTCATCACATGATCATCGGAGGAGTCGATGTCCCGCATGGACCCAGATTCAAATGTACAAAAGTGTCCATCACAAGGGAGAATCTAACTCGGGACTACATACCCGAGGACACCCTTACATTCAGCGAGGAAGACATTGAGGCCTTATCTCAGCCTCACAATGATGCACTGGTAATTTCGATCCTTGTAAATAAAGTTCAAGTTAAACGTGTTTTCGTCGATGTCTCAGCCTCACAATAATGCTCTACTTAGAAGTCCATGGATCCATAGCATGAGGGCAGTGCCACCAACTCTCCATCAAATGATGAAGTTCCCAACAAGAGATGGCGTATAATCAGTATATGGAGAGCAACATGCAGCTAAGGAGATGTTTGCAGTGCATGACTTGACACCAGTATCGACACCATCCACTTCGGAGAAGTCAAATGACAAATAGGTAGCCAAATAACAATCACAACTCATACCCTCGGAGGTGCCCGAGGGAGAGATGACGGATGAACAGGTGGTCGAGGACGAAGAAGAAGATTTCCTCACCCTTCGATCCGTCGTTGCCATCGAGGAATCAGATGCAACGAAGTCCACAGTCGAAGAACTCGAGAAGGCCGTATTGATCGAGCACCTTCCGGAACGAAAGGTATACCTGGGAACGGGATTAACCCCCGAACTCAGGAAAGAACTCATTCAGTTTCTTATTGATAACATTGATTGCTTTTCTTGGTCCCACTTAGATATGTCAAGGATCCCACCAGAGATAAAAACCCATCGACTAAGTATCGACCGCAGGTTCAAACCGGTGAAGCAAAAAAGGAGACCTCAATCTGAGGTGAAGCATGCATTGATCAAAGATGAGGTAACCAAACTTCTAGAAATAGGATCCAATAGGGAAGTAAAATACCTCGAATGGGTAGCTAACGTAGTGGTAGTCCCCAAAAAGGGAATAAGATTAGAATGTGTGTAGACTACAAATATTTGAACAAAGCATGCCCTAAGATTCTTTCCCATTGCCTATCATCGATCGTTTGATCGATGCTACGGCCGGCTATGAGATCCTTTCTTTTCTCGATGCCTACTTCGGGTACAATCAAATTCAAATGAACCTGGAGGACCAGAAAAAGACTTCATTTATCATGAAGTATCGTACATATTGCTATAATGTAATGCCCTTTGGGCTAAAAAATGCAGGAGCAACATATCAACGCCTAGTTAATAAGATGTTCGAACATCAAATAGGAAAATATATGGAATTTTATATTGATGACATGCTAGTTAAGTCCCTGTGCGCAGAGGACCATTCGACCCATTTGCAGGTAATGTTAGATATCTTAAGAAAGTACAACATGAAACTCAACCCCGAGAAGTGCGCTTTCGGAGTCAGCTCGGGCAAGTTCTTAGGTTTCATGGTGTCAAACAGGGGGATCGAGATCAACCCTGAGGTCTTCAGATCAGAGCCATCATTTCTTCTCCCTACTCAAGAAGAAAAACAACTTCGCATGGACTTCGGAGTGTCAACAAGCCTCGGAAGAATTAAAAAGATATATCTCGAGCCCGCCCTTTCTTCATACGCCGAAAGAGGGTGAAACGCTATACTTGTATTTGGCCGTGTCTGAGGTAGCGTTAAGTGGCGTGTTGGTTCGAGAAGATCAAGGTACGCAATTTCCTGTCTATTATGTAAGTCGGACCCTAGGATATGCCAAAACCAGGTATCCGCATTTAGAAAAATTAGCCCTAGCATTAGTAAGTGCTTCTAGGAAGTTGAAACCATAATTTCAGTGTAATCATATATGTGTATTAACTACATATCCACTTCGAAACGTTTTGCATAAGCCCGAATTATCGGTCCGATTGGCCAAATGGGCCATCGAACTCGGAGGTTGTGATATCGAGTATCAACCTCGAACGACTATCAAGTCTCAAACTTTGGCAGACTTCATGGCCGATTTTATGCCTGCCCTCGTGCCGGAAGTAGAAAAGGAGCTATTGTTAAAAACGGGCACATCATCGGGGGTATAGACCCTCTTCATTGACAGTGCCTTGAATGCGAAAGGGTCCGAGCTCGGTATAATTCTTAAACCACTTACGGGCAGCACCATTAGACAATCTATAAAAACTTCGAAATTGACTAACAATGAGGCCGAGTATGAGGCCATGATTGCAGGTCTCGAACTAGCCAAAGGTGTGGGAGCAGAGATCATCGAGGCAAAATGTGACTCTCTTTTGGTAGTCAACCAAGTGAATGGAAGCTTAGAGGTTCGAGAAGATAGGATGCATATATACTTAGAAAAGCTTCAAGTGGCATTGCATCGCTTCAAAGAGTGGACCCTGGTCCATGTACCTTGAGAACAGAATAGCGAGGCCGATGCACTCGCAAACTTAGGCTCATCTGTTGAAGAAGGTAATATTGTCCGGGGGGTTGTCGTCCAACTATCGAGGTCAGTGATCGAAGAAGGAAATGCAGAAATTAACTCAACAAGTTTAACATAGGATTGGAAGAACAAGTACATTGACTACTTGAAGCATGGGAAGCTCCCCCCAAACCCAAAATAATCGAGGGCTCTTCGAGCTAAAACATCTAGATTTTCACTCGATGAAAATGGAACATTATATAGAAGGACCTTCAATGGACCACTGGCAGTATGCTTGGGACCGGGGGACACTTATTGTGCACTACGAGAAATTCACGAGGGTACTGGTGGCAACCACTCTGGTGTCGATTCCTTGGTTTGAAAGGTGATCAGAGTGGGTTATTACTATGATAACATGGAAAAAGATACTAAGGAGTTCGTTCAATTGTGATCAATATCAAAGGTTCGTACCGATGATCCACCAGCCCGGTGAACAACTACATTCAATCCTATCCCCTTGGCCATTCATGAAATGGGGGATGGACATCGTCGGCCGCCTACTAACTGCGCCAGGTAAAGCTAAATTCATTTTATTTATGACTGACTACTTCTCGAAATGGGTAGAAGCGCAAGCCTTCAAAAAAATAAAAGGAAAAAGAAGTAATCGACTTCATATGGGACCACATCATATGTCGATTCCGTTTTCCCTCCGAGATAACATGCGATAATGGGAAGCAGTTCATTGGCAGCAGGGTGAAGAAATTCCTCGAGGATCATAAAATCAAAAGGATCCTATCAACGCCTTATCACCCAAGTGGAAATGGTCAGGCCGAGTCCACAAACAAAACCATCATCCAAAACATAAAGAAGAGGTTAGATAATGCGAAAGGGAAATGGAGAGAAGTACTACCCGATGTACTATGGGCATATCGAATGACGTAAGAGACAAGCATGGGGGAGACGCCATTTCCTTTGGTATATGGGTCTGAGGCATTGATCCCACTTGAGGTCAGGGAACCGAGCGTCAGATTAAAACATACCACCGAGGCCATGAACACCTCCCTCGAGCTACTAAATGAAAGACGTGAAAACGCATTAGTTCGAATGGCCTCTCCAAAACAAAGGATCGAAAGGTACTACAACAGAAGTACAAACCTCCGCTACTTCGGAGTCGGGGACTTAGTTCTAAGGAAAGTCACCCTCAATAATCGAAACCCAAATGAAGGGAAGCTAGGCCCTAACTGGGAGGGACCATACCATGTCCTCGAAGTCGTGGGCAAAGGATCCAATAAACTCGGCATGATGGAAGGCGAGCAACTACCAAAAAATTGGAATATATCATTGCTCAAACGTTATTATTGCTGAGGTATGACCTTCTCCCCTTTTAATTTATATTTTATACTAACTCCTTATAGGTGTTCGATTGGAGATATTGAAGCACCCTTCAACTTGAAGACCTTGGGTTTTAAAGCATTTGTTGCACTCTTTTTCCCTTAGATCATGTTTTATCCCAAATGGGTTTTACTGGCAAGGTTTTTAATGAGGCAACACCTATATGATACCTAAGGAAAACTCAACAAGTATTCAAGGATTCTTTTCAACCAACCTCGAATACTAGGGGGCATCACCCTCAAATATTACATTTTCGAAGGAAACAAGTTAGGCCAAGGAGGGCCTCGATAGGAGAATGTTGTAACGGGTCAAACGGTCAAATGAACCGTGTCCATTTAGAATAGTCGAGCTCCGATGGAAAAACAATGTACACATGTATAAATTACTCCAAGAAGCATTCTTATTATATCAGAACACTCTTTGCCTCAAAGAAGTCCACTATTTTCACATTTAACGGCTCAAGGAACAAATACACCAGAATACTTGGGGACTGTCATCGACAGTCGAGACGTCGAGTCATCAAATACTCAAACTTATAAGACCTCATAGAGGCACACTCGAACTTATAAGACCTCAATGAGGCATACTCGAACTTATAAGATCTCAGTGAGGCATACTCAAACTCATAAAACCTCAATGAGGCATACTCGACCTTAAAATGGCATCCCCTCGATATTAAGGCCAAGGCTATCTCACTCGGGGACTGCTACAGCCATATAAAAGACTACAGCTATATGAAAAGGCTGCGGCCAAAATAATGCGGCTCGGAGACGTCCGACTTCCGCCATAAAACTAAAGGCCTTCAAATACTTCGAAAAAACTGATTAAATCAGGCTACCCTCAGCAAAAGCAAAGGAGCTTCGATAAAATCAGCCCCAAATAATGTGAAAGCTTCGAAAATATTAGCCTTCGAGAAAACCTCAAGAAGTAATCGACTTTCGTTGCACATCCACTTGCAAACGAGGTTCCAAACAGTCGAACCGTCAAAAACTCGTACGAATATAAAAACCTGCCAAGGCATAACAAAATTTTAACTAAGTCTTTAGCCAGAAAGAGGGAAAATTGTATCCATTTTAGAAGTCGAATTGACGCAATCTAAAAAGAGCCTAAGGGACGATATGTAATAGCCTATAGGCCAATCTAAAGAGCCTAAGGGCCAATACTTAAAGAACTTAAAGGCCGAAGCACACCATGCTCGAGACCTTTCCTAGTTCGAACTCGAAAGTCTCGAGCTAAAAGATTGGACGTTAAGTGGTCACCTATTATCGATCGTTGATCGAACACGAAACCTAAGGGTATTATATTCTAAGTCCAATACATCGGACTGATCGTCAACAACACCAAATATCATTTCAAAGGAAAAGGCAAGACGGAAATTAACATAACACAAAGATGAAACAAAAGATTCTTTATATTCATATGATGGTACAAAAGTATGTTTACAAAACTCCCACATGGAGCCCTTACACAAAATAAAGAAATTAAAGGAGGCCTAGTATATTGTCGGGTTCGCCTGCTCGGTGGCAGCACTCACAGGGACTACATCTTTGGTAGCCTAACCGTCAACAACCTGATCTTCGGGAGTCTTTTCCCCCTTGGTGACTTCGTCTCCTTCAACCCCTTAGGGACCAGCCTCTTCCCCACAAGCCTTTCGTCAGCCTCCTCTTCATCATCTTCAACATCAACTTCATCATCGGATGAAAGGACGAATTTCGCATCAGCCTCGTTTGCCTTGGCTTGCTATATATCCCCGGAGAGATCAAAGCCCTTAGCATGGATCTCTTCGAGGGTCTCCCTCCGGGATCGACATCGGACATAATCGTTGCTTCTTTTCTCCCGGTCGGAGGACCCTCTCAATTCCATCTGAGCATCAGCAGCATCCTTCAAATTTATGGCTACCGTCTTATCGGCCCTGGCTTGTATATATATGGATTCGGCTCGGGCTTCTTCTACTTCATCCTTGGCCTATTGCAAGACCAGCCTCGAGCTCGGCTATCCTACCCGTCTGAACTGAGTTGCTCTCTTGAGCATTCCAAAGTTATTCAAGGGCGGATACTTTTTCCAGTGCATCCTCTTTTGTCGTAACAAGGATGTCCATCTATTCCTTCCATTCATTGCACTCAAAATTGACCTGATCGACCACACCCCGAAGGCGTTCCAGCATTTCTACCTTTTGCTGCAACTGAGACATTGAATTTTTAGCCTCCGAAGATGGGAGAGGGAGTCCATTGTTTTTCAGAATAAAGGTTACCTGCTATCTAGCTTGTCCTCGTATTCACGAGGTCTGGTCAGTTCCGATCGAAGATGCCTCAATTCCTTTTCCTTCTTGTCATAAAGAATCCCGAGGGATTTCTCTTCATTTGAGGATCTACGCAATTCAGCCTCACAGTGACACAATTCAGCCTTAAATTTGTCGAAGCCCTACAGAAAGGAAAGATCGATTAGACAAAAGAAGAAAGTATGACGTTGGAAAACGTATAGGGCTGTTAAAAATTACAATTGAGCAAAGATGTTGAACCTTCTCAAAGATTGAGCTCGCATCCTCTGGTTCGGCCTTATCGACCCCAGTAAAGCAACCCTGGATGGGGTCATTTTTGCTCGGGACTCTGCCTAGCTCGGGCGTCTTCAGGTTCTGAGCGTCCCTAATGGTATCCTCGGAGAAGGTCAGAAATGATGGGGAATGACCTACTGTCACGGCCTCAGGGAAATCACCCGAGGTGCTCTGTTCAGGCAAAGGAGCTTCGAAGCTCGTTCCCTTTACAGTATTTTCCAAAGTTTGGGAAGCAGTCACCACCTTGGATGATATGGGACCTCCATCCCTTTTTTCTTGTAAAATTCCTTCTTCGTCGCTAGGGGCCTCGATTTCAGTAGGCTTAATATCCTCCAAAGATTTTTTGGTTCGTGTTACCAACGTCGAACTCTCCACCTCATCGTCATTATCGTCCATGGGCCGTCAGAAAAAGTCAAAATCCTCGTTGATGACAACATTCTTCTTGCGTCCCCGAGCAGTCTTTACTTTGCTTTGGGTGTCCTCGCTCTTCGAGGACCTTTTTCTCTTATTGTCCTTCTTTGGCTTGGGATACGAAGATCCTTCTTCCTCCCTGAGAGGGGGCGGCATCATCTCGAAGAACTCGCCAATACCTGTGATAGTGGAATTAGGTCACCTTAAGAAAGGCATCTACGGGACCGCTGTGGGGGAGGAAAAGGAACAATTGTGAAAAGTTCAGCAAACATTATGAAAAAGAAATAAAGCAAAGCATTTTACTCAGTTTCGATGTTCCATTTCTCGGGGAATGGCAGGAACTGCTTGGGAATAACGTTGATGGTCCTCACCCTGGTGAACCGTCTCATCCAACCTCAATCCCTAACTTCGTCATTACTAGCAAAGAAGAACTTGGTAGATCGGCGTTGGAATTTGATTAAACCTCGAAAATGTTGATGTCGGTATAATCAGATGAGGCGGCTGAGGAGGCTGAGGGTGAACTCGATCCCAGCTTTTTCGGCGAAGAACCTAATCATTATTATGATCCTCCATAATGACAGATGAATTTGGCCCAGGGTAACTTGATACCTTTGGCAGAATTCGAGCACGAGCGGGTCGAGGGGACCCAGTGTAAAGGGGTATGTATACACGCTCAGGAACCCCTCTACATAGGTCGTGATATCCTTTTCGCTAGAGGGTATTTGCAGAACGACCTCCTTCCCCTATTTACACTCTCTCCTCACAGCTTCGAGGTGTCTTTCCTCGATTTATCTTATGTACCTCGATGCGTGTTCCCGACGGCCGGGGACATCGGGAGGGTTCTCTACTGTAAAGTTCTTCTTCAAGGAAATGCTGCTCGGTACGATCTCATTAAGCGTCGGCGGTTTACCACCGGTCGGACGGGAAGTAGAAGTGGAGGTTCCTTCTTTCTGAGGAACAGATTTTGAAGTTTTGGCCATAGTTTCTTTAGAAAAAGAAGGAAGTGATGAATAAACCGGCGAGGTTTTGAGTTGATACGGCGGAGGAACTAGTGGTGAAAGGGAAGCTTGTGGAGGAGAGTAGGTACTGTAAATTTGTAAAGTTTCTAATAAGAAACGAAAATAGGTATATATAGGAAGGCGACGGTTGTTCATTGATACTTATGGCCGATCGGCTCTGAAGTGCACTCAATGCTTTTGGGGAAGAGAACCGACGTGACGCTTACATCACAGGAATGATATCATCATCAAGGACCTCGGAATTCTAATCGTTTTTTATCATTCCATTCTAAGAAACATGGGGACTATCTGTATACTGTCGAAATCAGAGGAGTCCGATTTCAAAGTCTCTATTGGGTTCCGAGCCCCAACTCGGAAGAATCGAAGTAAGTTTCGAGTTCGATCTTAGAATGCAAACCTCAAGAGAGCACATCGAAGGCTTGACACAGCCTACCTCGAGGCAGAACTATTTCGATGGCACTCAAGCAAAAGAGGGAATTTCTCAAGGGCATATAGGTCAAGTCGTAAATCTTAGGATTGGTTCGTACAAATCCGCACTAGACGGTTATACATCAGTACCAATAGTATTTTTTACTGTTAATAGAAAGGTGTTTCCCCCTCCTATATAAAGAGGACTCCAATCATTTGTAAACATCATCATTCACTGCTATAGAACATTCTACTCTACTTTTCTCGTTTACTGTGCTCAAGATTGTTCTTCAGCTTTATTGCTCTTCATTTATTGTTCATACTTTATTGATATTAACTAACCTCGAGACCCCGAGGCTATTGAGCTCGAGGCCCCCATTCCTTTGACAACACTGGTTAGGTTACCATTTCTTCTTACTTACACTTAATATCTCTTTCTTATTTACTAGTATTGGAATAAATCACATATTTTTAGAACGACAAATCAAATATAATTGTTAAAACCATTTTCGAGGTAAACACCATATATCCAGACTTGAGGATGAATGTGTAATCGGGTTTTAGCCCGAATCTCAGATTTCAATCATGCGAGCCCGGAGTTGACTTTTGTTGCCCTTTTCAACTTCATAAAAGATTGAACCTTTTTCACTCATGGGCAGTTCCTAAAGACTATTTTGGATTGTTTGAATGATTCTTGGTTAGATTCGATTGGTTTGGAGGCTTTCCGTAAAGAAAAAGGTGTGGGCAATTGTTGATTGTATTTCAGAATGAGGTACGTTTCTTGCTTAGCTTTGTTGGGAGATTTTTTCTACTAAATGATATTATTTGCTACATGCGGGGGTGATGCATATATGAGGTGACGAGCATATACGCATGTGCCAGGGTTTTCATGCTCGGGAGGGAGAATTATATGCTTCATTGTGCCCTTTTTGATATTAATGATCCCTATCATATGCTTCATTTAATTCTATGACTAGTAAACTCAATTATCTGTGTTAGAAATCATGTTATTGTCATGTTACTTGAGCTTTATTATTCGTATTAAGAGATGATGATTGGGGCCTTAGGGTTATGTTTGGCACGTTGGATATTTTTGTGTGGTTAATATGATGTGGGCCCGATGAATATTTCTGTCAAGGTTATATGATGTTGCCACGATGAGTATTTCTGTGCGGTGTGAAATGAGATTGTTTTGTTGGTTATTACCGTGTAGAAAAGAAAGGAAGTTGGATTCTTGTTATGATTACTCATTCATTTAGCATTTATATGCCCTTTACTTTGGTTTCTAGTAATGTTTGTTGTTCATGTGATGCCTTCCGTTTGAGTTCCTTATGAAGCGACCTTAGTGTTTCCCCCTTTTGTTTGTTGCTTTTATAGCTATGTCTTTACCTTATCTGCTTTTGTTACACCTATGATTTTTATTTGATTTACTTATGCTACTTGTCCTCTTCGAATTCATGCCTTTACTTGTTATTAGCCCATACTTATTACATGCCTCTAATTGTTTCTTGAATTACTTGTCAGATGCCTTAATCTATTACATGTCTTCACTTACTACATATTATCACTTACTACATGTTTTCCCTTACTACATGTTTTTCCTTACTACGTGTCTTCACTTACTATATATTTTTACTTACCATATACCTTAACTTATAAAATGCCTTTACTTGCCACATGCTTCCACTTGCTATACGATTTTGTACATTGAATGTCCTCATTTGATCCATGTTCCTACTTGAAAAACATCTTTACTCATTTCATGTTCTGCTCTCCTTTTTTTATCCGGACTAGGTGACATTTATATTACTTGTGTGTTATGCTTTGTGAAAGCTGTGTCATTTTGTACGGTAGACTAGCTTTTGATATTGGACAGCTCATCTTACTCTGTTGACTTGTATTTCCTAGTTGAATACCGCATGTTCATTTCTGCCGTGTACGTTGTGAACTTGTCCAGCATTTGGTTATTGTTGTGGTTTCATAAAATAATAATGTATACTGGGATCGGGTTGCATGTCGCTACAATATTATTATACATATTAGGATGGGTTGCACGCCACAACAATATTTGATATATATATATATATATATATATATATATATATATATATATATATATATATATATATATATATATATATATATATATATATATATATATATATATATATATATATATATATATATATATATATATATATATATATATATATATATATATATATATATATATATTGTGATGACCCGAAAGTTCATCTAGACTTTTAAGCCTTAATTCTAGGTTTTAAAACCTCAAATATCTCATTTTAGCCTTCCTCAATTTTCATGCGCAGTCTGTTTCTTTTTCTAAAGGCTTTTATGTTAAAAATTGATAAAATGTGAAATTGTGCCTTAAAGATCCATTTGTGTTGACTTCGGTCAACGTTTTGAGAAAATAAATTGGGATCCGTATTTTGAAGATCTTGATGGGTCCGTATCATGATTTGGGACCTGGGCATATGCCCGTAATTGAATACGGAGGTCCCTAGCTAGAGTTATTGCATTTTGTCAAACATTTGAAATTTAAAGGTTTAATGAATTTAAAGATTTGACCAAGGCTGGACTTTATTTCTACTGGGTTCGGATTTTGGTTCCAAAACTTGTTATAAGTTCATTACTATATCTCTTACTTGTTTACAAAGTTTGGTGTAAAATGGAGTTGCTTTAACGTCATTCAGACGTCCGGTTGTTAAAATAGAAATTTTAAAGTTTCATTAAAATTTCATTTGATTTGGTGTCTGATTCTTAGTTGTAGGTGTTATTTTCGGGATTTGATCGTATGAGGTTTTTGGACTTGTGTGCATGTTTGGTTTGGATCCCCGAGGGCTCAGATGAGTTTCGGATAGGCTACCGACGGATTTTTGGACATAGAATCATACCTGGTGCCTTGTGTTTCTTGTGTCTGTTTCAGATCTCGTATTTACAAAGTTTTGCTCGTATTTGCGAAGAAACTCTCGCATTTGCGAGCCTTGGCATGGTTGAGGGGTCCTCGCATTTGCGAGGTAAAGTTCGCATTTGCGAACTTGCCATTTTCGCTTTTGCGAAGGTAGAGTCGCATTTGCGACACAACATATTATTAGTGATCTTCGCATTTGCGACGAACGTGTATGCATTTGCAAGAGCATCAGGGTTCGCATTTGCGGGCAATTTATTGCAATTGCGATTAATGGGATTGCTCACATGATATCGCACTTGCGACATCTTCAGCAGAGCAAGAGCTGAGGTCGGATTTTGAAACAATTTGCATAACTGCGCTCGGGGGTGAATTGATAATCAGGTTTTGGTTTGAAATTCAGATGTGGACCAAGCGGACCCGAGAGTTGACTTTTGTTGACCTTTTCAATAATGATCGAAATTGAACCTTTTTCATTTGTGGGCAGTTCCTAAGGCTTATTTTGAATCGTTAGCTTGATAATTTGATAGACTAGGTTGGTTCGGAGGCTTGTTTGAAAGTCAATTCCATGGTTGAGCTTTGAGTATATTTTGGAGCGAGTTAAGTGTCGTGATTAATCTTGACTTGAGAGATTAGGACTTGTTTGCCTGTTTGCTACGTGTTGAAATGTTGGGTACAACGTATGTGTTAGGTGACGAGTACTTACGTGTTGTTGTTGCGTTAAAGCATGCGGTTGAAACTTTTTCTCGTGATTTAATTCCTTCATTGATTAGAATATCCAATTCTTGACTAATTTATTACTTAATTGATCATTCTTTCCGCATTTATGAATTATTTGTGATAACTGAATATTATTGGAAGTTGAGGCTCGGTATTGCAGAAAAGTTGTTGAGGTAAGGTTTATTCTTGATTATTCTTTCTCACAAATGTTAAATATTTATTGCTTCATGGTAAGGGAAACAGTATTAATGCATGAAGGGTGATGTCGTGCCGATTATTGGTCTATTTATTGATTTATACATAGTGAGGAAGAGAGTTAAAGCACGAAGGATGATGTCGAGCCGTATTTATCATTTCATGTGGAATTGAGAGTAAAAGCACGAAGGGTGATGTCGTGTCGTATTTATCATTTTATAGAGAGATTGAGAGTAAAAGCACGAAGGGTGATGTCGCGCCATTGTTACTTTATTATGGTGAGGTTAAGGGTAAAAGCATGAAGAGTGATGGTATGCGGTTTATATTCATTATGTTTATCCATTTCATTGGTTGAAGATTTATTAACTGTTTCATGTTGTCATTCCCTATTGTGGTTACCTTATTTTGTACCCTTTTCGCATGTCCCCTCCCAATGGTACATGTTAAATCCTTATTTGTTGTTATGTTGTGCGTATATTTTTGTTTGTACCGGTTTAATTATGTGGGTGTCCTGTCATAGTCTCGTCACTACCTCATCGAGGTTAGGTTCGATACTTACGGAGTACATTGGGTCGTTGTACTCATACTACACTCTGCACTTCTTGTGCAGATTTTGGTATGGGTCCTAGTTGTACGTGAGGTGCATCAACTTAGATTAGCATTTGGAGACTCGCGGTAGATTTGCTGGAGCACGCACACCTTGAAGTCCCTTTCCTCTTTCCTTATTTACTATTCGTCTCATTCCAGATAGTTGTATTTATTTCACACTCTATATACAGAACCTCTAGAAGCTAGTGTACGTATCACTCTAGATTCAAGTTGTGCTAGATATTGGATTATTATGCTATTTCGTACTTCATTTAAACTTCATTTCCGTTTGAATGGTTAAATTGTTCTAAGTGTTTAAAATTGGTACAAGAATTACTCTAACGGTGGGTTGCCTAGAAAGTGAAATGTTTGACGCCCTCACGGTCCCGGAGGTGGGAATTCCGAGTCGTGACAAGTTGGTTTCAGAGTACTAGGTTACCTAGGTCTCACGAGTCACGAGCATGCTTAGTAGAGTCTGGAGGATCTGTATGGAGATGTTTGTACTTATCTTCCAGAGGCTATGGAGTTTAGGAATAATTTCCCTTATATTCTTCTCTATCGTGCGATTTTATTTTCTCACTAATATTTGAAATCTTCTACTCTTGTTCTCTCGCACATGGAGAGAACATGTACTACATCTTGAGTTGGGCAGCATTCAGATCCCCCAGTGGAAGCGCCTATTAGGGGCATAAGTTGAGGTAAAGGTCGTGCTAGCGGCCGAGGCAGAGCTCAGCATAGAGCTCGATCAGCACCACGAACAATGGAGCCTCATGTGGACTTTGATGAGAAGGTTCCAGCTCATACTATACCTGTTGGAACAACTCAGGTCCTTGAGGGGTTCATCGCCACCCTAGTGTTTCTGGACGCCCTAGTCCGTTGGTGGGCCTTATGGAGAGTATGACCCAAGCCAGTACATTTCCTATGGCACCAACCGTCTCTCAGGTTGGGGGATTAGCTCAAAATCCCACTACTCACACTTCGGAGCAGATGGCTCCCCAGTAGCCCCTCCCCCCCCCAGTTGGGGTAGTTCTGCCGGTTATTGCCGCACCAGCCGGTGATAGTCTCGCTATGTCTTATGATTGCTTAATGAGATTGGAAAAGTTTACTAAGCTTTTTCCAGTTCACTTAAGTGGTTTTCCTTCTGAGGACCCACGGGATTATCTTGACCGCTGCCATGAGGTGCTGCGGAACATGGGTATAGTTATTACCAATGGTGTCGATTTTTCAGTATTTCATATGACGGGTTTCGTCAAGAGGTAATGGTGATATTATATTTTGACCAGACCAGCTAAGTCGCCTGAACTTACTTGGGAGCAGTTCTCACAACTATTTCTAGAGAATTACCGCAGGCAGTTTGAGCGCCTCTAGCAGGGCAGTATGATTGTTACTCAGTACGAGACCCTTTGTTGATCTAGCTCGTCGTTCTCTTCTCTTGCTTCCTATTGAGAGAGAGAGAGAGAGAGAGAGAGAGAGAGAGAGAGAGAGAGAGAGAGGGAGAGAAGTTTCATTGATGGACTCACTCACCCTACCTTGCTAAAGATGGCAAAGGAGATCGGGGGTGAGATTTCATTTCAGACGGCTGCTAATGTTCCTAGGCAGATCGAGATGGTTCTTGCACAGGAAAGATGGCAGGGGTCTAATAAGGGGCCTTGTCATTCTGGTGGGTTCAGTTGCGCCTCGTCTAGAGGCAAGGGTACATTTGGTAGAGGACATCCTCCCATGCAATTTCATTCAGCGCTCCAGGTATCCTACAGTGCTTTATGTGGTTATGGCCCTCATATGTGTCAACCCGATCAACTAGCCTACAGTGCACCAACAACTTCTATTAGTGCACCTCCGCTCCAGAGTTTTAAAGGTGGTTACTCAAGTCGACAGGGTCAGTTTCAGGGTCAGCAATCACAGCAGCCGAGGTCCTGTTATACTTCTAGTGATCCGAGACACATTGCTAGATTTTTCCCTCACGCACCGGGTAGCTCACAACAGTAGGATTCTCATGCCATGGTCCCGACACCGTTTGCTTCACCGCCTGCTCATCCAGCTAGAGGTAGAGGTCAGGCAGCTATACGTGGAGGTCAGGCTGTTAGAGATTGAGGCCATCCAGTTAGAGGCCGTCCTAGGGATGCAATTCAGAGTGGTAGGGCCCGACCTCGATTTTATGCCTTTCCAGCAAGGCCTGAGGCTGAGTCATATGACACTGTTATCACATGTATTTTCCTAGTTTTCCATAGAGATGCTTTAGTTCTATTTGATTTGGGCTCTACTTATTCCTATGTGGCTTCCTACTTTGCTTCATATCTGGTTGTGCCACGTGATTCTTTGAGTGCTCCTGTGTATTTTTCCAACCCTGCGGGAGATTCTAGCGTACTAGATCGTGTCTATCATTTGGGGTTACCATTTAAAGTCTTAAGACTAGCGCAGATCTCCTATTTCTCGATATGGTAGATTTTGATGTCATCCTGGGTAGATTGGTTGTCACCTTATCATGCTATATTGGATTGTCATGCTAAAATGGTGACCTTAGCCATGCCGGGGTTTCCTCGATTTGAGTGGAAGGGTGCTCCTGGCCATTCTACCAGCAGGGTTATCTCTTATGTGAAGGCTCGACGTATGGTCGATATGGGGTCTCTAGCATAATTAGCTTATGTCTGCGATTTTAGTGCGGAAGTTCCTTCCATGGATTCAGTACCAGTTGTTCGTGAGTTTCAAGAGGTGTTTCCTACAGATCTACTGGGAATGCCACCCAAAGGAGATATTGACTTGGGTATTGATTTGGCTCCGGGCACTCATCCCATTTTTTGTTCCTCCATACCGTGTGGACCCGTTGGAATTGAAAGAATTGAAGGAGCAGTTGCAAGATTTACTTGATAAGGGATTCATTTTACCTAGTGTCTCACCTTGGGGTGCGCCTGTGTTGTTCGTGAAGAAGAAAGATGGATCGATGAGGATGTGCATAGACTATCGACAGTTGAACAAAGTCACCATCAAGAACAAGAATTCATTGCCGAGGATTGATGACTTATTTGATCAGCTTCTGGGTGCCAAAGCCTTTTCGAAGATTGATATGAGGTCTGGCAACCATCAGTTGAAGATTCGGGCATCCGATGTCCCTAAGATAGCTTTATGGGCATTATGAGTTTCTAGTGATGTTATTTGGGTTAACTAATGCCCCAACAACATTTATAGATTTCATGAAATGAGTGTTCAATCCCTACTTGGTTTCCTTCATGATTGTATTTATTGACGATATCTTGATATACTTCTACAGTCGGGAGGAGCACGAGCAACATCTTCGGATTGTACTTCAGACTCTAAGGGATAGCCAATTATATGCCATGTTTTCAAAGTTTAAATTTTTTTTAGACTCGGTCGCCTTCTTGGGGAACGTCGTATTGTTAGAGGGCATTCAGGTGGATCCTAAGAAGATTAAGGCAGTTCAGAACTGGCCTCGACCCACTTCAGCTACGGAGATCTGGAGTTTTCTGGGTTTGGTGGGTTATTACCGTCGATTCGTGGAGGGGTTTTCATCTATAGCAGCCCCATTGACCAGATTGACCTTGACTACGACGCCAATGTTGGTGTTGCTCATAGGTTCAGGATCTTACACGGTGTATTGTGATGCATCTCGTGTTGGGCTCGGTGCAATACTGTTGCAGGATGGCAGAGGTGATCACATATGCGTCGTGACAGTTGAAGGTTCATGAGAAGAATTACCATGTTCATGACTTAGAGTTGGCAGCCATTGTTAATGCGCTGAAGATATGGAGGCACTATCTTTACGGTGTGTCGTGCGAGGTATTCACGGATCACCGGAGTCTACAATATTTTTTCAAACAAAATGATCTTAATTTGAGGCAGATGAGGTGGTTGGAGTTATTGAAAGACTGTGATATCATCATCTTGTATCATCCCGGGAAGGCCAATATGGTGGTAGATGCCTTGAGTAGAAAGGCAGTGAGTATGGGCAGCCTTGCGTACATACCACTCGGTGAGAGACCGATTGCGTCATCTGTTTAGGCCTTGGCCAATCAGTTTGTGAGGTTAGACGTTTCAGAGCCTAGTTGTTTCTATCTTGCATAGTCGCTCGATCTTCCTTGTATGAGTGCATCAGAGAGCGGCAGTATGATGACCCTTATTTGATTGTCCATAGGGATACGGTGCGGCACGGTGGTTCCAAACAGGTTACTACTGGAGATGATGGCGTTTTGAGGATGCAGGGTCGTATTTGTGTGTCCAATGTAGATGGACTTCGTGAGTTGATTCTTGAGAAGTTCCACAGGTCTCAGTATTATGTTCATCCGAGTACCGCCAAGATGTATCAGGACTTACGACAGCAAAATTGGTGTAGAAGAATGAAGAATAATATAGTTGCATATGTAGCTCGGTGTCTAAATTGTCAGCAAGTAAAGTATGAGCATTAGAGACCTGGTGGTTTGCTTTAGAAGTTAGAGATTCTTGAGTGGAACTGGGAGCGTATCACTATGGAATTGATTTTAGGACTCCCACGGACCCAGAGGAAGTTCGACGGGGTATGGGTTATTGTGGACAAACTAACCAATTCAACGCATTTCATTCTTGTGGCAGTTACCTATTCTTCAGAGTGGTTGGCTGAGATCTACATCTGCAAGATCGCCCGTCTTCACAGTGTGCCTGTGTCTATCATTTCTGATCGAGGTACACAGTTCACCTCGCACATCTAGAGATTAGTACAACGTGAGTTAGGCATGTAGGTTGAGTTGAGCACAACATTTCATCCTCAGGCGGACGGACAGTCCAAGCTCACTATTCAGATATTGGAGGATATGCCTCGTGCTTGTGTTATAGATTTTGGGGGTTCTTGGGATCAGTTCTTTCCACTTGCGGAGTTTGCCTACAACAACAACTACCAGTCGAGCATTCAGATGGCTCCCTGTGAGGCATTATATGAGAGGCGGTGTCGATTGCCAGTTACATGGTTCGAGGCAGGGAAGGCTCAGTTGTTAGGTACAGATTTGGTATAAGATGCCTTGGATTAGGTCAAGATTATTTAGGTTCGACTTCGCAGACTCAGTGTATGCAGAAGAGTTATGCTGACCGTCGAGTTCGTGATGTTGCGTGTATAGTCGGAGAGAGGGCATTGTTTCGGGTTTCACCCATGAAGGATGTGATGTGGTTTGGGAAAAGGGAAAGTTGAGCCCTAGGTATATCGGGCCTATTGAGATTCTTCAATGAGTGGGTGAGATGGCCTACATCATTGCCAACTAGTTTATCAGCAGTACAATTGGTGTTCCATGTGTCCATTCTCCAGAAGTATCATTGTGATCTGTCCTATGTGTTAGATTTAAGCTTAGTCCAATTGACCAAGGATTTGAGTTACGAGGAGAATCCAACGGCTATTCTATCCCGGCAGGTTCGACAGTTAAGGTCAAAGAGTTATCCTTCAGCTCGAGCGCAGTGGGGAGGTCAACCGGTCGAGGTATCTACTTGGGAGTCCCAGTGGGATATGCAGAGTAGATATCCACACCTTTTCACCAGTATAGGTACTTTTCTATGTCCGTTTGAGGATGAAAGGTTGTTTTAAAGATGGAGAATGTGATGACCCGGTAGGTCATCTATAGTTTGAAACCCTAATTCTATGTTTTGATACTTCAAATATCTCATTTTAGCCTTCATCGATTTGTATGTGCATTCCATGTCTTTTTGTGGGGGGATTTTATGTTAAAAAATGATAAATGTTAAATTGTTCCTTAAAGATCCATTTGAGTTGACTTCGGTCAATGTTTTGAGAAAACAGATCCGGGTCTGTATTTTGACGATCCCGGCGGGTTCGTATCACTATTTGGGACCTGGGCGTATGCCTGGAATCAAATTCGGAGGTCCCTAGCTCGAGTTATCGCGATTTTATTAAAATTTGAAGTTTAAAGGTTTAATAAATTTAAAAATTTGATCAAGGACTGACTTTATTGCTACCGCGTGCGGATTTTTGTTACAGAGCTTGATATAGGATCATTACTATGTTTATGACTTGTTTGCAATGTTTGGTGAAAAACGGAGTTGGTTTGACGTGATTCAGACATCCAGTTGTTAAAACAGAAAATTTAAAGTTTCATTAAAATTTTTATTTGATTTGGTGTCTAATTCGTATTTATAGGTGTTATTGAGCTGATTTATCATGAAAGCGAGTTTGTATGAGGTTTTTGGACTTGTGTGCATGTTTGGTTTAGATCCTTGAGGGCTCGGGTGAGTTTCAGATAGGCTACGGAAGGATTTTGGGACTTAGAATCATACTTGGTGCCTTGTGTTTTTGGTGTCTGTTGCAGATCTCGCATTTGCGAAATCTGCCTCTCATTTGCAAAGAAACCATCACATTTGTGAGCTTGGGCATGGCTGGGAGGTCCTCGCATTTGAGAACCTGCCATTTTCGCTTTTGTGAAGGGAGAGTCGCATTTGCAACTCAACATATTATTGATGATCTCGCATTTGTGAAGAACAGGTCCGCATTTGCGAAGTCATCAGGGTTCGCATTTGCGACCAATTTATCGCAATTGCGATTTATAGGATTTAAGAGGAGTTCGCAATTGCGACCTCTTTCTCACAATTGTGATGTTCGCAATTGCGACATCTGCAGCTGAGCAAAAGTTAAGTTAGACGAGATTTTTCTCATTCTTCCAAATTTTAAAACCTAGAAACTTTAGTGGCGATTTTTTCAAGAGCTCTTCTTCCCCAATTCATTGGTCAGTGATTATAAACTATTTTCTTTCAATTACCCATTACATTTCATAAGCTTTCAACCAAAAATCTAGGATATTCATGGTAGAAATTGGGGGTTTGGGTAGAATTAGAGATTTTTATAAAATTAGAATTTAGACCTCAAATTGAGGTCGGATTTCGGAACAAATTGCTTAACCGGGCTCGGGGGTGAATGGGTAATCGAGCTTTGGTCCGAAATTCGGGTTTTGGTCCGAAATTCAGGTTTGGACCAACCGGGCCCGGGGGTTGACTTTTGTTGACTTTTTCAATAATGACCTAAATTGAACCTTTTTCATTCGTGGGCAGTTCCTAATGCTTATTTTGAATCATTTAGTTAATAATTTGCTAGATTTAGTTTGTTCGGAGGCTTGTTCGAAAGGCAAAATCGTGGTTGAGATTTGAGTCAATTTTGGAGCGAGGTAAGTGTCGTGGTTAACTTTGACTTGAGGGATTAGGACTTGTTTGCCTATTTTCTACTTGTTTAAATGTTGAGTACAATGTATATGTGAGGTGACAAGTACTTATATTTTGTTGTTGGGTTAAAGCATGCGTTCATAACTAGTTTCTCGTGATTTATTTCCTTCTTTAATTAGGTTATCCATGTCTAGAGTAATTTATTACCTAATTGATCATTTTTTCCGCATTTATGAATTATTTGTGATAATTGAATATTATTGGAAGTTAAGGCTCGGTATTGTGGAAACTTTGTTGACGTAAAGTTTACTCTTGATTAGTCTTTCTCACAAATGTTATATATTCATTGCTTCATGGTTAGGGAGATAATGTTAATGCACGAAAGGTGATGCCGTTATGCGCATGTAATTTTTACCCTACAAAAAAAAATATTCCTACAAAATTAATGAATAGACTATTCCTATTTATTTTTAGATTTTTTTGACTTTGGTAATTATTTGAATTTAGTTGAATTTTTCATTTTTTAAAGTCATCAAAAATAACAAAAAATATTTAAATCCTCATGATATAGCATTATTAGGTTTTTAGTTGAATCTAGTATCTAATTACATAATTTAAATTATATTATTAAAAGAAGATCACCAAAAATTGTTTACTTTTGACATTTTAGTTTTAATGTTAAAATTAGTAATTTCTCTTTTGAAAAATTTAAGATTGACTAATTATGTAAATAATACAAATAGATAATTAGTTTAATTTATAATCTAAGATAATTTAGTACTTAATTTAGGATTTAGTTAAAATTACTTAGATTTAAAATTAATTAAAGAAAATAGGGGTTTAATTAGCTTTGGCTGGACTGGGCTAAATTTAAGTCAGCCCAATCCCAATACTCAGTCCAAATTACCTAGCCCAATCCCCCAACCCAATCTAAAATCCCTCCTAAACCAAACGACATCGTTAGATGTCAATCGATCCAGACCATTGATCTTAGATCCAACGGTCCGGAACTAGCCTGATATTTAACATTCCTAACCCCTCCTAACCCCCTATTTCAGTTCCCCTTTCTCTCACATATCTCTCTAAGCCTCACCCAAACCCTAGCCGCCCTACCACCCTTCGCCTTTAACCGCCGCCGAAATTTGCCTGCAGCGGGGGCAACACCTGAAACCGCCCACAAACCACTCCTATCAACTCCCCTCACTCTTCTCAGCCTCCCCCCACTAATTAAAACCTTAAAACCCCATGAAAACCTGTAGGTTTTGAGCTTGAAAAGAAATAGAAACCCTAGCTCCGCCCTAGAGCCACTGCCTGAAATCGCCTACGGCGGCGGCGGAATACCAAAATCACCCAAACATACCCCATACACTACCCTCATCCTCGTGAATCTCACCCTACCAATTAAATCCCATAAAAATCCCACCACAATCAACTGATCTTAGATATGAAAATCCTGAAACCCTAGAGCCACCCCCAAAAATCACCTATGGCGGCGGCAAAACCCTAAACCTACCCAAACTCATCCAGACAACCACCACACACCCTAGAACCCAAATCTACCCATAGATCCCAAAAATCCCCCACTAAAACCCCTAGATCTTAGATTTAAAATTTTCCAAAACCCTAGATCTACCTTCCCTTTCCTTTTTACACATAGTTCATCAAAAAATCCTCCTATCAAGATCTCTATCAAGGATCTCAGATCCAAGATGGGAGTCTTGGCATGAGGGTTTTTAACGGCTAGATTCCCCTTTTCCCAAAAATAGTTTAGGTATAATTTCTTTCTTTTTCCTCTTGTTTTTCTTTTCTGTTTTTTACTTATCTTTATTATTATGTGTTTATCCTGATTAATTTTATGTTTATTTTTTTAGTATTACTGTTGTTTATTTGTTTGTCGTTAGCTTTTGTTTTTTGCTAAAATTAATTAAGTAGAAATATTATTATTTTGTTGTTATTTGTTTAGTGTTTTATTTGGGTATTTGTTTAGAACTGGGCCTCACTATAATGGCCCGTTCCACTTGGCTCGGAAATTGGACATGTCCGTGATAGACAAGCTGTAACGACTCGACCGTTCATTTTGTCGTCTAGGACCCCGTGCCCCTAAATAAGACATCCCGTAGTTTCCTTTACTGATTTATAACTTGCGGGGATGGTTTGTTCGTGTTTTTGAGGAGTTTGGAGTGGTTTAGGAACACTTAATTCCTTAAGGTTGGCCTTAAAGGCCAAGTTTGACTTCGGCCAACATTTTTAGTAAACCACCTCGGAATCAAGATTCGAAGGTTCCGGTAGGTACGTATGATGATTTCGGACTTGGACGTGTATTCGGAACGGGTTTTGGATGATCCGGGAGCGTTTCGGCGCCAAATAGTGAAATAAGAATTTCCTAAGTTCAAATTGAGGTTTGGAACGTGTTTTTGTGTTATCGAGGTCAAAACGGAACTCCGAGATTGGGAATAGTTCCGTTATGTCATTTTTATGATGTGCTTGATAAATTTAGTGTCATTCCGAGTAGAATAGGTAGGTTCGGCATATCGAAAGTGAATTCAAGAACTTAAAGTTCTTAAGTTTGATCGAATAGGCTTTGGGGTATGATTTTTAGATTTAGCATTGTTCCGGACGTTCCGAAGGCTCGAGCGAGTCTGTATTATGATTTAGGACTTGTTGGTATATCTGGACGGGGTCTCGGGTGGGCCCGGATGCCATTCGGGCATCGCGCGAGGCAAAAACAAGCCCTAAAAGACTGTTGGTGCACCAAATCTGGTGCGACCGCACCTACGGAGGTATAGCCGCAGGTGCGAGACCGTTTCTGCGGTCCCAAACTCGCAGGTGCAACCTTAAGGGATGTTGCCCAGTTTTGCAGGTGCGGATCATTTTCCGCAGAAGTGGAGCCGCATGTGCGGACTCTGCTCCACAGGTGCGACCACCGGCCCCCTTTCTATTCTCCGCAGGTGCGGAAGTTCTGTAGGCACTGAGGTTTGTATTAGATACGGGACTTAGCCATTTTTGAACAACATTTCTTCATCTTGGGCGATTTGGGAGCTGGTAAAAGAGGGATTTGGACCTAGCAAGTGTACGGTAAGTGATTTCTACTATAAATTAAGTTTAATACTTAAGTTCTTAGGTAGATTAACACATTAAATTAGTAGAAATCATGGGATTAGAGTAAAACCTAGGGTTTTAATAAAAATGAGAATTTTCCAAGGAAAATGTTAAGAAATCATGCAAAAATTATATAATATTGATCCTTAGGCTATGGGTGATTATTTTCCTTGGATGTTTCCGGAATCCGAGCATGTGGGTCCGGGGGTGTATTTTGGGATTTTGCAATTTAGGTTGAAATAATCACTTAAATAGGGGAATTTCATACTTTTGAGTATAGATTGATTTATTTATGCAATATTTTGCTAGTTTCGAGTCCTTGGGCAACGAATTTGGAGTTTCAGGCGCGTTCTTGACCCGGAAAGTAGACTTAACACGAGGTAAGTCTCCTTTCTAACCTCATAAGAGGGAATGGTCCCCATAGGTGAATATAAATAATTTCATGTCCTTATTTCTGGGGGGATACGCATGCACGAAGTGACGAGAGTCCGTGTGTAGCTACTATTATGTTATGTCGGGGAGTTTAGGATTCACAAGCATGCGTTATGTGTTGTATCTTTAATCTTAAATGTTAATCTAGGTTGCCTAATATCCTTGAATTATTAAGAAAACATCTAGAAGGTTACATTCTGAAATTTATATTATTGAATCCTTCTCTGTAAATATATTCTCTACTAAGTTTCCTGATTTCCTATTAATTATGTGTATATATACGGGTACCCGCGTCGAATGTATGATTTGTGAGCGGGGTAGCCCTACTATTATGTCAACCCCGTGGCATGTTCGATTCGTGCGCGGTGTGATATATGCATCTATGATTCTAGTCGTTCGACCCTTCGGCAGTGCACATTTATTTTTGCGTCGTATCAGCTGTACGTTCACGGCTTGTTATGTGCTTGTTAGTTGTTTGGGTGTCCTGTGATTATGTATCTATTGAATATCATGAAAAAGGAAAACTAAGAAATTTTTATGCTAGAGAACTAGACACGTAAAGGTATTTGTAAAGAATATGTGATGTTCCTATTTCCATTATTATTCATGATTGCTATCCCTACTTAGCCTTACGTTTAACACATATTATTTTAACCCTAGTAAGTGTCACGTCGACCTCTCGTCACTACTTCTTCGAGATTATACTGGATACTTACTGGGTACATATTGTTTATGTACTCATGCTATGCTTTTGTACTTAATTATATAGGTTCTGAGGCAGGTGCATCTGGGTATCAGTCTGTAGCTCGTTCCTGATTTATACCTGGCCGAGGGTTCATGGTGAGTTGCTTCCCTTGACGACTTCCAGCAGCACCTTGGAGTTCTCTTTCTTTTGGTTTTTCTGTCTATATTTCCTCAGACAGTAGGACTGACTTGTATTCCTTTTGATTTTTATTCTAATAGATGCATGTAGACTTGTGACACCAGTTCCTGGCACACACAATAGTAGACCTTTCTTTTGGGATGTAATTGTTAATTATGACTTTACGATTATTTTTGCATAAAGGTTCTTAAGTTATTCGTTCTATCAAATATCTAAAAGTAAACCGAGTAAGTTTTGAAAAATATTTTGATAAAATAAATGTAACTCACTAGTAGTTAAACTGTTGGCTTGCCTGATAATGGTATTGGGTGACATCGCGACCTAGATTAGGATTTGGGCCGTGAGAGTATGGTATCAAAGCTCTAGGTTCACGTAGGTCTCACAAGTTACAGGCAAACCCAATAGAGTCTTGCGGATCGGTACGAAGATGTCTGTATTTATCTTCGGGAGGCTATAGGGTATTAGGAAATCTCTCTTTATTCATTTTCTATCGTGCATTTGATGGTATACTAAATCTCACTCTTCTATTTTTCTCACAGATGTTAAGGACGCACGCAACCGACGTTCTGAACCTGGGAGGGGCCGCTACCCCCGTCATCCGAGGCCGTGGTAGAGGACAGGGGAGGGCACCGGCCCGAGGAAGGGGACGAGGGCATCCCAGAGCTGTTCTAGTTGCACCACCAGCGGATCCGGCAGATGATTCCATTACTGAGGAGCAGGGCGAGGTAACCCCAGCAGATCCTGCCTCGTTGGACTTCACGACGGCGCCGGGATTCCAAGAGGTCATGCGCCGTATGATGCGGTTCACGGACACCATGATTCAGGCTGGTTTATTTCCATCAGATCCGGCCACATCTCAGGTGGGAAGGGGAGTACAGACCCCTACTGCCCAGGCCGCAGGACATACATCAGTCTATCAAACTCCGGGTACACTGCCCGTGGGCAGGGTTCAGCCAGGAGCAGCAGCAGCACCTGAGTCCAGACCAGCTGCGAACGGCGATCCGCAGAAGTTACTAGACAGATGGACGAGAATGCACCCTCCTGTCTTCGGAGGTGAGCGTCATGAGGATGCCCATGACTTTATTGATAGATGCAGGGACAGACTGCACAACATGAGGATACTCGAGTCCCATGGAGTTGACTTCACTACTTTCCACCTAGAGGGCAGGGCCCGCAGATGGTGGCAGTCTTACATTCTTGGCAGACCGGCAGATTATCCTCCCCTCACTTTGGAGCAGTTCACTCAGTTGGTCCTGAACAGATATATCCCACCCTCTGAGAGGGAAGAGTTGCGGTATCAGTTTGAGCAGCTAGAGCAGGGTCAGATGTCAGTGACTGACTACGAGGCTAGGTTTTTTGAGATGTCTCGTCATGCACTCATGATACTTCCTACTGACGTAGAGAGAGTGCAGAGATTTGTAGCTGGGTTGCATTCAGGTATTAGGAACAACATGGCCTGAGAGGTGGAGATAGGGACTCCTTATCAGCTTCTGGTAGAGATTCCTCGCAGGATTGAGGGTTATCGATCGAGGGGTAGAGAGTAGGGGCAACATGATAAGAGAGCTAGATTTTCTAGGGATTTCAGAGGTGTTCCAGCCCGGGGTAGAGGTCAGTTTTGTAGGGGCTAGACTAGTAGGCCCCCATATTCAACACCCCCACCACCACCTCGAGGTGCTCCCACGAGGCCTTATTTCAGTGCCATGCCAGAGAGTGCTTATCGCCCACCAGCCATTCAGGGATCCTCCGACGGGTATTCCCGTCATCAGGGGTCTTCTAGTCCTTATTTCAGTGTTATGCAGAGAGTTCATACTATCCTCCGGCTATTCAGGGTCCTTCAGGGCAGCATGCTATGGTGCCGAGAGGTTGTTATGAGCGGAGATCTAGGCCATATTAAGACGACTTGTCCAGGCTTCGGTGCAAAGCCGTGCAATAGAGTTATCAACCTATGCTTTCAACACCGGCGATTTGGCCACCCAGAGGTAGAGTATAGTCTAGTAGAGGTCGTCCTAGGGGTGGAGGCCAGGCAGGGGGAGCTCAGGAAGCTCCTGTTCATTGCGGTGGAGGCCAGTCATCCGGCGCTCCAGCTAGTTTCTATGCTTTCCCTGCCAGTCCAGATGTCGTGATCACAAGTATTATTTCAGTATGCGGTAGAGATGCATCGGTATTATTTGATCTAGGGTCCACTTATTCATATGTATCAGCCTTGTTTGCTCATTTCCTGGATATTCCTCGTGAGTCTTTGGGTACTCTTGTTTATGTGTCCACTCCTGTGGGCATGTGTCCACTCCTGTGGGCGATTCTATGGTTGTGGACTGGATATATTGATCCTGTATGGTTACATTTTGTGGGTTCGATACCAGAGCGGTCCTCTTGTTGCTTGATATGATCGATTTTGAAGTCATCTTGGGCATGGGTTGGCTAGTTCCCTATCATGCCATTCTAGATTACCATGCCGATACTGTTACTCTAGCCATGCCCGAGTTGCCGAGATATTAGTGGAGAAGTTCCTCAGTTAGTGCAGCTAGTCGAGTTATTTCTTTCTTGAAGGATCGACATATGGTCAAGAAGGGTTGTTCGGCTTACCTTTCTTATGCGGAGTACACCACCGCTGAGTCCCCGACGATTGATTCAGTTCCAGTAGTTCATGAGTTTGCTGATGTATTCCCTTCAGACCTTTCAGGCATGCCACCGGATCGTGACATTGATTTTTTCATTGACTTAGCTCCAGCCACCCAACCTATCTCTATTCCCCCATACCGTATGGATCCGAAGGAATTGAAAGAACAACTTGAGGATTTTTTGTCTAAGAGATTTATTAGACCAAGTGTGTCGCCTTGGGATGCTCCAGTGTTATTTGTGAAGAAGAAGGATGAGACTATGCAGTTGTGTATTGACTACCGCCAGTTGAACAAGGTCACTATCAAGAACAAGTACCCATTGTCAAGTATCGATGATTTGTTTGACCAGTTGTAGGGTGCTCGGGTGTTCTCTAAGATTGACCTGAGATCGGGGTACCATCAGTTGAAGATTCGGGACTCGGATGTTCCGAAGACTGCCTTCGTACGAGATATGGGCATTATGCGTTCCTGGTGATGTCCTTTGGCTTGACTAATGCCCCAACATCATTTATGGACTTGATGAATAGGGTGTTCAGGCGTTATATTAATTCTTTTGTCATTGTCTTTATTGATGACATTCTGATTTACTCACGTAGCTTGGGGGAGCACGAGTAGCATTTGAGATTTGTGCTCCAGACTTTGCGAGAACAAAAGTTGTACGCTAAGTTCTCCAAGTGTGAGTTTTTGTTGGATTCTACGGCGTTCTTGGGACATGTGGTATCCAGAGAGGGTATCAAGGTAGATCCTAAGAAGATTGAGGCAGTTCAGAGTTGGCCGCGTTCTACTTCAGCTACAGAGATCAGGAGCTTCTTGGGATTGGCAGGCTATTATAGCCGATTTGTGGTGCTTTTTTCATCCATAGCAGCTCCTCTGACTAGATTGACCCAAAAGAATTCCCCATTTCGATGGTCCGACGAGTGTGAGGCGAGCTTTCAGAAGATCTAGACAACATTGACCTCAGCACCAGTTCTGGTATTGCCTTCCAGTTCTGGGATGTATATAGTTTATTGCGACGCTTCACGTGTTGGTTTGGGATGTGTGTAAATGCAGGAGGGGCGAGTTATTGCATATGTTTCACGTCAGCTGAAGGTTCATGGGAAAAATTACCCTGTGCACGACTATGAGTTGGCGGCGATTGTTCATGCTCTTAAGATTTGTCGGCACTACTTGTATGGGGTGCCTTGTGAGATTTATAGAGACCACCGCAGCTTGCAGCACTTTTCCAAGCAGAGGGATCTTAATTTGAGGCAGTGTTGGTGGCTTGAGTTACTGAAGGATTATGACATCACCATTCTTTATCATCCGGGCAAGGGGAATGTTGTTGTACATGCCTTAAGCATAAAGGCGGAGAGTATGGGTAGCTTGGCTTACATTTCAGCGGAGGAGAGACCTCTAGCTTTGGACATTCAGTCCTTGGCTAATCGCTTGTCAAGGTTGGACCTTTCAGAGCCCAGCCGAATTCTTGCGCGTGTGGTTGCTCAGTATTCATTATTGGGGGAGATCAAGGCTCGACAGTTTGATGATCCGCACTTGGTGACTCTCCGGGAGACAGTGGTACAAGGTGGTGCCAAGGAGGTTTCTATTGGCGAGGATGGTGTTCTTAGACTTCAGGGTCGCTTGTGTTTCCCTAATGTTAATGGCCTGAGGGAGAGGATTCTAGAGGAGGCTCACAATTCACTGTATTCTATTCATCTTTGTGTTATGAAGATGTATCGTGACTTGAGGTAGCATTTCTGGTGGAGGCGGATGAAGAAAGACATAGTGGAGTATGTGGCTAGATGTCTAAATCGCCAGCAGGTTAAGTATGAGCACCAAAGGCAAGGAGGCCTACTCCAGCAAATGCCTATACCTGAGTGGAAATGGGAGCGCATCACTATGGACTTCGTAGTTGGGTTGCCTCAGACTTTGCGGAAGGTTGATTTGGTTTGGGTTATTGTGGACAAGTTGACTAAGTCGGCGCATTTCATTCCAGTAGCTATTACTTATACTTCAAAGAGGTTGGACCAGATCTACATTTGGGAGATATTTCGGTTGCACGATGTGCTTGTGTCCATTATATAAGATCGAGGTCCTCAGTTCACCTCGCACTTTTGGAGATCAGTACAGAGTGATTTAGGCACCCGGGTAGAGCTCAGCACAGCATTCCACCCTCAGGCCGACGGGCAGTCGGAGCGGACGGTTCAGATATAATAGGAAATGCTCAGAGCATGTGTGATTGACTTTGGAGGACAGTGGGACCAGTTCTTGCCTTTGGACGAGTTTTCTTATAATAACAGTTATCAGTCTAGCATTGATATGGCTCCATTTGAGGCTTTGTATGGTCGACGATGTCGTTCTCCCATCGGGTGGTTTGAGCCTGGCGAGCTAAGTTATATGGCACCAATATAATGAAGGATGCCTTGGAGAAGGTAAAGTTGATTCAGGAGAGGCTTCGCACAGCACAGTCCAGACAGAAGAGTTACGCGGACCAGAAGGCGCGTGATGTATCGTTTATGGAGGGCGAGAAGGTTCTGTTGAAAGTCTCACGGATAAAGGGTTTTATGAGGTTCGCGAAAAAGGGCAAGCTGAGCCCAAGGTTTATAGGCCCATTTAAGGAGTTGAGACTAGTTGGGGAGGTTGTTTACGAGCTTGCTCTACCTCCCAGTCTATCAGGAGTTCATCCAGTTTTTCATGTGTCCATGCTCCAGAGGTACTAGGCCTACTTTTCTCACGTGGTAGATTTCAGCACCATTCTGCTAGATGAGAGGTTGGGTTACGAGGAGGAGCCAACTGCTATCAATGACAGGAAGGATCGCCAGTTGAGGTCAAAGAGGGCTTCCGCGGTAAAGGTCCAGTGGAGGGGCCAACCAGTCGAGGAGGCGACTTGGGAGTCTGACGAGGACATGAGGAGTAGATATCCGCACTTATTCATCACTCCAAGTATGATTCTAGACCCGTTCGAGGACGAACGTTTGTTTAAGAGGTGGAAAATGTAACGACCCGACCGACCTTTTTGTGTTCTAGGACCCCATACTCCTAAATGAGACTTCCCGTAGTTTCCTTTACTAATTTATAACTTGCGGGTATGGTTGGTTTGGGGTTTGGAGGAGTTTGGAGGAGTTTGGAGTTGTTTAGGAACACTTAATTCCTTAAGGTTGGCCTTAAAGGCCAAATTTGACTTCGTTCAAAAATTTTAGTAAACGGCCTCGGAATCGAGATTCGAAGATTCCGGTAGGTTCGTATTATGATTTCGGACTTGGGCGTGTGTTCGGAACGAGTTTTGGATGACCCGGAAGCGTTTCAGCGCCAAATAGTGAAATAAGAATTTCCTTAAGTTCAAATTGAGGTTTGGAACGTGTTTTTGTGTTATCGAGGTCCAAACAAAATTCCGAGACCAGGAATAGTTCTGTTATGTCATTTATGACTTGCTTGCAAAATTTGGTGCCATTCCGAGTAGTATAGGTAGGTTCAGCGTATCGAAAGTGAATTCAAGAACTTAAAGTTATGTTTGATCCAATAGGTTTTGGGGTATGATTTTTAGATTTAGCATTGTTTCGGACATTCCAAAGGCTCAATTGAGTACGTATTATGATGTAGGACTTGTTGATATATTTGTACGGGGTCTCGGGTGGGACCGGATGTCATTTAGGCATCGCGCGAAGAAAAAAACTTGCCTTAAAAGACTGCTGGTGCGACTCCAAGGGATATTGCCCTGTTCCGCAGGTACGGATCATTTTTCGCAGAAGCGGAGCCGCAGGTGCGTACTCTGCTTCGCAGGTGCGACCATCAGCCCCCTTTCCATTCTCCGCAGATGCGAGATTTTTCTCGCAGATGCGAGACTGCAAGTGCGGTCCTCGAGCCGCAGGTGCGAAAGTCCAGTAGGCAATGAGGTTTGTTTTAAATACGGGACTTAGCTATTTTTGAACAACCTTTCTTCATCTTGGGCGATTTGGGAGATGGTAAAAGAGGGCTTTGGACCTAGCAAGTGTAAAGTAAGTGATATCTACTATAAATTAAGTTTAATACTTAAGTTCTTAGGTAGATTAACACATTAAATTAGTAGAAATCATGGGATTAGAATAAAACCTAGGGTTTTAATAAAAATGAGAATTTACCAAGGAAAATGTTAAGAAATCATGCAAAAACTATATATTATTGATGCTTAGGCTATGAGTGATTATTTTCCTCGGAAGTTTCCGAAATCCGAGCATGCGGGCCCGGGGGTGTATTTTGGAATTTTGCAATTTATGTTGAAATAATCACGTACATAGGGGAATTTCATACTTTTGAGTATAGATTGATTTATTTATGCAACATTTGGCTAGTTTTGATTCCTTGGACGACGAATTTGGAGTTTCGGGCGCGTTCTTGACCCGAAAAGTAGGCTTGACACGAGGTAAGTCTCCTTTCTAACCTCGTAAGAGGGAATTGTCCCCATAGGTGAATATAAATAATTGCATGTCCTTATTTGAGGGGGGCTACACACGCACGAAGTGACGAGAGTCTGTGTGTAGCTGTTATTATGTTATGTCAGGGAGTTTAGGATTCACATGCATGCTTTATGTGTCGTATCTATAATCTTAAATGTTAATCTAGGTTGCCTAATATCCTTGAATTATTAAGTTAACATCTAGAAGGTTACATTCTGAAATTTATATTATTGAATCCTTCTCTATAAATATATTCTCTACTGAGTTTTCTGATTTCCTGTTAATTATGTGTATGCATACGGGTACCGCGTCGCATGTTCGATTCGTCAGCGGTGTAATAGATGCATCTATGGTTCGAGCCGTTTGACCCTTCGGCAGTGTACATTTATTTTTGCGTCGTATCAGCTGTACATTCACGGCTTGTTATGTTCTTGTTAGTTTTTCGGGTGTCCTGTGATTATGTATCTATTGAATATCATGAAAAAGGAAAACTAGGAGATTTGTACGCTAGAGAACTGGACACGTAAAAGTATTTGTAAAGAATATGTGATGTTCCTGTTTCCATTATTATTCATAATTGCTATCCCTACTTAGACTTATGTTTAAAACATATTATTTTCACCCAAGTAAGTGTCACGTCGACCTCTCGTCACTACTCCTTCGAGATTAGATTGGATACTTACTGGGTACATACTGTTTATTTACTCATGCTACACTTCTGTACTTAATTGTACAGGTTCTGAGGTGGGTGTATCTAGGTATCAGTCCGGAGCTCATTCCTGATTTATACCTGGTCGAGGCTTCACGGTGAGCTGCTTCTCCTGACGACTTCCAGAAGCACCCTGGAGTTTTCTTTCTTTTGGTTTTTCTGTCTATATTTCCTCATACAGTAGGACAAGCTTATATTCCTTTTGATTTTTACTCTACTATATGCCTGTAGACTTGTGACACCAGTTCCTGGCACACACATTAGTAGACCTTTCTTTTGGGATGTAATTGTTAATTATGACTTTATGATTATTTTTGCATAAAGTTGCCTAAGTTATTCGTTCTATCAAATGTCTAAAAGTAAACCGATTAAGTGTTGGAAAATATTTTGATAAAATAAAAGTAACTAACTAATAGTTAAATTGTTGGCTTGCCTAATAATGGTATTGGGAGCCTTCGCGACTTGGGTTAGGATTTGGGTCGTGACACAGTCCCATAGCTTTGTTAAAACTTAAGAGCCCAAGGTCTTTAGACAAAGAGTCACATGACTCAGGCCCAACACCAGTCTGGTTCTGAGGCAATTCCAAGGCCCTTAAGGGTCAACTTTGAAATTTTAATTATTAACTTTTCAGAAAATGTTAGAACTTCTAGAATAGGGACAACTGTCCCAATGCTGAGTAGGATAGGGATAAGATCTCATATATCCAGATATTGGACAGTTGTCTTCTTTCTAAGATAAGAAGGTACCAGAAATTGGACAGCTGTCCAGATTTCTGCTAAGGAAAGATGCCTTTTTCTTGATTTTAGGGAATGCTAGCAGATTCATTTTGGTACCCAATCCTTATCCCTCACTCTATATAAACACTCCTTTTCCTTCATTATAAACACATGCACACCTGAACACACATACACAAAAATATATACACACACAGAAATTTCCTTAGAAATCACTAAGTCTGCACTGCCTTAAGCTTTTCACTTTATTTTCCAGAAGAAAAATTTCTAAATAATCAACCTTGGTCTTTCAGAAACAAAAATACACTCTTTTCCCGTTTTAAAAGCCTGCTATTTTTCCTACTCTACTGGGTTGTCAAGTTTAAGCTGAGAACTTTTGGCTTTTCTGCTTGGTTTATTGCTGATGTCTTTACTTCATGTTTTTCAGAGACTTATTTTTTCTATTTATTTTCTTGCTGCTGTCAAGGTACTTTCTTAACAATGTAAAGTTTAATTCCGTTGTTATCATGACTATAATTTTGTTGTTTATCAAAGTTTGTGTTTTGTTTAAATATAGTCTTGTGCATGATTATTTAAAATTGTTTGGTAAAAATTTGAAAATTCATGTCGAGTTAGTCATTTTACTGTTTAGGCCATTCAAGTTATATTAGCTTTATGTCAAAATATTTTGAAAACTGGAAAACACAATTCCGTTTAAAGCTTCATATGTTCATAAAATGTATACGTTCGTATGTTATAGTAGAAACAAAAACAACATTTTTAGAAAACTTGTGAAAATAGTAACATGCAGATTTGAAATCATTCTTCTTTTAGTAAAAATGTTATAATTTAGCTCCTTTTTTTTATATTTCTTGTATAATGAATTAGTCTAATATATTAGTAGCTTTACTATACTGTTTTAAATAATAAAATATAATAATTTCTATTTTATTAGTTTTAAATCATAAAAATTGATTTTAACAAACTGAACAGTAACCATGGTATATTTTCAGGCCCAAATGAATTGGGTCCATGGGAATTGTACTCTAGGTTTTCTACTAATAAATCAAGTTGACACCGCAATTAAAGGTATTTACTCTTTAAAGTTTCAAATACACAATAATTTTCAAACTTATTATTTTAATATGGTAATACTATAAGAAATAAAAACTTAGGAAATCAGTAGAAAATTATAGAATTTAAAGAGATTTTTGGTTTACTTTACTTGTGTCCCAAACTCCCTTTAGCTTTCTGTTTTATAAGATAAATAAAATATAAGTAAAAATTTATAATTGCTATTATGAAATTTAGTCTAAAACTCATTCAAACAAATGTATATTGGACAAGAGTCATTTGGACTGAGTCATTACCCCAAATCATCTTTAATTAATTTCAGTTAGTTGTTCATAAAATGTGCATTGTGCCAGAGTCATTTCGATTCATCATCAGGCCCAAATCTTCCTAAATTAAACTCGCTCAGTTGATTGAATGTGTATTGGGGTAGAGTTCGTTTGAACTCAGCCATTATCCGTCCCCAAATAATTTTCGATTAAGATTCAGTTTAGCTTGCCCAAATAATCGATAATGTATGTATTGGGCCAGAGTCCATTTTGGACTCAGCCTCTATCAGGTCCAAACTCTCTTATTTATGGGCATGTTAGGCATCTAATACATAATCTGCCCCATTTAGTTTAAATATATGTATCACATGGTATTGGACTTTCACACCTAGTTACACGACATATGATATTTAGATTAGAGACATAAGCATATCTTTAGGTACTTGTAATCGAACTAATTATTACAATTATGTACACACACATGTGACATAGTTGTGATGCAAAAAACAAATCAAGGTACACATTCGCGTGACCATGGTCAAAATATTTTAGTAAAATAAAACGCCTTAATCAAACAGTCGTAGAAATGCTTTTAGGCGCGGGTTTTTAAACTACTATCGTGATTGCGTACATGTTCGCGTGACATGATCCCAATTTTTAAAAATAAATCCAAGGTAAGCGTTCGTGCGACTTTGATCAATTTTTTCTTAAGCAAACTAAGTGTCGTGAATTGTGGACGTACGCGTGACATGATTTTTGACATATCAAAACTAAACGAGTATATGTACGCGTAACTCGTCTTAAGATAATTCTTTAAATACGAATAATCAAGTAATTTGAAGCAGTAAAAGGTAAAATAAACATAGGTCCTAAAATGAGTAATTAAACAATTTAAGCCAAGTATAAATTGCTAAGCGTCCGTGCTAAAACTACGGAATTTGGGAGTGCCTAACACCTTCTTCCGGGTTAACAGAATTCCTTACCCGATCTTCTGGTTTCGCAGACTTTTACATAGTCAAATTTCCCCGATTTGGGATTTTAAAATAAATGGTGACTCGAAACACCGCAAATAAATAATTCCGAGTGGCGACACTTAAATAAATTAAATAAATCCCAATTCGGATATTGTCACTTAAATTGAAAAAACTCCCTTATCCTACCCTTTCAGGAAAAGGAGGTGTGACAGCTCTGGCGAGTCTGCTCGGGATCAAACCTTGAATCTCCGGTTTGGGGTTCAAGAATTCGAGCTTGTTAATGTAATTTTTAATTAGCTTTATTGATTGTTGATATTACTGTATTTTGTGGGCCTAATGTGCTAATTGCCGCTCATTTACTGCTTTGATATTATTTGAATCATATTAGATTTTCTTCTTACGCCTCCCTTCTGAGTCTTCTAAAAATATGGTGCACACGTATATGTGGCCTGCTTTTCTGTTAGAGGTCGTACCAAATAGAATGAGGATGGATCAACCACTAGGCTGGGTAGACTTTCGTGCTCCTAGTATGTCGCTCCCACCTCGGCTCAAGTTGTTTGCTTGGGTAAGCCATGCCTAAAACACATCCCTAGGTTTAAACCTAGAATAACAAAGCCTCATACCGGATCCCTAGTAGAAACTCTTGTTTGCATCAGGTGTATTTTACTTAGGGGACTCAACACAAGGGTTCGGTTCGTCTAGCATAGGTGTACCTGAATTAAAAGACCATCCTGATGCATTTTACCTGCTACATGTGCATTCATTTGTTTCAGCTTGTTTGTTGACCGACTAAGGAATGAAAACAACAGAAAAACCAAGAGTGAGGTAGGATAGATATTCACCTGGTTCTGAAAACTCCGATATTTGAAAATGCCTCGAAACTTAGACAAAATGTTTGAAAAAGAGAGAAAAGACAATCTATTTCATGTCAATATCATGGTTTTTCCAATTATGTCAAAACTGACCGAACTATGTGGGTCTGATTCTCACCGAGTGTGAGATACGTAGGCAAACCTCATTGGTACCGACCCTAACGTTTCCAAACAAATAAATAAAGTAGGTTCATTGGTCAAAAATAAACCGACCCAACTTCGGTTAAGTCTTGCACCGTTTTTGCCAGAATAGCCTTAGAACACCTTACATTATCAAAGGGCTACTCTCGCTAAGAACGGACATGTCTGTCAATAAAGCATCACTTTTCCCATAAAAGTGTCTTACTTCGGCCTCAAAACTTTAGTCAAAAGTAAGAAGGGGCCACTATTGCCAAAATGATCGTTCTGGTCGATGTTGCACAAATATCCACCTTTAGGTAACTTTCCTTTAAAATTTTGAAAACTGGTTCTTACATAAAGAGTCTGTTGGTCTGTGTTTCAAACTAGAGTCAACCTTAACCCTACCCGCTCACAGGTACAAAATGAATACCGTATTGAATCCACCATTAAATGTCGTAGTAGAGCAAGATCCACTACAACTTCAAATGTGGTGGTATGATTGGACAAAGAGGGTCAAGACTGGGTAGTTGAACATCTGGGTGCTCTTACGGATATCATGAAAATCAAGCCCCGGAATGATCTAATCAAGGCTTTATTGATATTTCTGGATCATGTCCGTATTGTCTTCCGCTTCTCAGACTTCAAGCTCACTCCCACCTTGGAGGAAATAGCAGGGTACACAGGTTTTGGTCGGGGTTTGAGAAATCAACAGCTTATATTCCCAAGGACTCTTTCGGTGAGCCGTTTCTTTGATATCATGAACATCAGTAAGCAAATAAGAAAGAACCGTGTGAGCGAGAGATGCTGCTCATTCTACTTTCTATACTCCATGTATGGGCATCTAGAGGGGTTTTAAACGCATGAAAAGGGTTGAACAACAAACAAAGCAATGATACCTGGACAATTCATCGTCGTTTTGCCTTCATAGTGGCTTTTCTGCGCGTCATGGTCTTCCCGAATAAAAAAGGGACAGTTGATATTTGTATGGCTAGAATTGCGCAAGTCCTAACTTCCAAGGAGGATCATACACTTTCTCCACTGATATTTTTGTATATCTACTGGGCACTAACATAGTGTAAGTCGGGGGCGACATTCTTTGAAGGTTGCAATATCCTTCTACAAATGTGGCTAATTGAACACCTTCACCATCATCTGAAATTTATGAACTACGGTCCAAGCAAGAGAAACTTCATTAAAAGCTATGAAGAAAGAGTAAAATATTACAACTCTCCGGAAGGGGTTGAATCTTGGATCGTCCACTTGAGAACTCTAAAGGCAAATCAGATTGAGTGGACTTTAGGATGGCTACCAGTGAGGAAAGTCATATACATGTTAGTCGCAAAGAACTATTTGCTATTGATGGGTCTGAGAAGTGTCCAACCATATGCACCACAGAGAGTTCCGATGCAATTAGGAAGATATCAACTAGTGCCTGAGGATGAAGATCTAAGTATCTAAGTTATTGAAATACACCCCGAAGCCCCACTTCCTGGGGCTTTAATCCAACAAATCCGGAATGGTTGCCGATACTTGAAAGAGGACACCCAAGTACCTGATCTTGCAATAGGCGAGGTAGATTTGGGCTATGCCGCATGGTTCGAAAAAAGGAATTGCATAAATGAGGAACAAGAGACCGAGCCATAAAGGCCCGCCAAGAGGCCTCATATTCAAGCTTTTTATGACAAAATCCAAGAACGGTTGGCCTAGGGAGAAAAAGAAAAGAAATATAAATCCACTATCCATGCCTTGGAGGAAAAGTTGAGGAACCTTACCTTTGACAATGAATTACAGGCAGGTAGCCGAAGGTTAAAAGAGAAAATTAACCCGAGAGAACGAGGCGCTCCGAACCCAACTCCGGAACATGAGGATAGCTGCCAAAACGCGTGTAAGAAGTGAGAGAGATGAAATGATCATCAACAACTTAAGAATGAAGGTCCACGACTATGCAGCTGACTTGATAAAGACCGAAAAGGATTTTCTAGATTCTCAAATAAAACTAGCTAAGGGAGCAGAAGAACAACACACTATTTGAGATAGAAATAGGGCAAAGAAATAGCCATTCTAAAGGAAAAACTATTTGCCCTTGGGAATTAAATGGTCCAGCAAACCAAAGATTTTAAGACATAAAAAGAGCACTGCTACGCACTAATATTCCAATTAGAAGAAAGCGTGAAACAACTATAGGTAAATATCAGCGCACAAGTGTTGGAAGCCCGGGCATAGAAAATTGGGCGTCTGCTTCAAGCGAGAGGGGTCATCAGAACCAGGATTAAGGAGATAGCTTACTATGTCGTGATGAAATGTCACGAGTGTGAAGACATGGCTAGGTCCATGTTTTTCGCTTCTATGATATCTTTCGTCCACCAAGTAATGGATGATTTAGACTGTCTTCAAGAAGGCATTGCGCGAAGGCTCGCGCAAAGGCCAACTAATGCCCCGCAGGCTCCAAGAAGACCAGCAGAAGCTCTCATGTACTTTTGACTTTCCAGTTTTCTAGTCTGTACTTTACTGCTTTATAGAGTTCTGTTCAAAATTGTTTAGTCGTTTATTTTGAGTCAGTATTGTTTTTCCTTTATAATAGTTAGTACTTCAATTCCCTGTAATGAAAAACCAAAAAAAAGATATCTTCATTAATTAAATGAAAAATGTGCTTTGTTACTTCATTCTTATCCCCTGAACTACATAATGATCTGATTCATGCGGTGTCATGATACGTAGGCAATCCACGTAGGATTCGATTATAACCCTAAAGAAAGTGTTTAAGAAAATAAAGAGGGAGACAATAAAGCTGGGATGAAACACACAGCCGCTGCAAAACATTTAAGAAAGACATTTAACTGTTTAGGTGCATTGCTTTCCCCAATATGCGATTTCTCTATGTGTTAAATATTTTGAACAAACTGGTTTGTTGTGTATGCTTTAAAAGAACAGGTTTTGTTTTTAGGTGGTTTGTTTTGTGGTGGTAATCTGGCTTCACACCCTTATTTCATGAGATCTAAAGGAAGTATCGCCATGGCCTCATATAGTCATCTACCTATCATTGAGCCCGAGGATATCCCGACATATATTATCCCGCAGCCAGATCAGCAGTTACTGAAGTAAAAGAAGGTTGTGATGCCGCATACTAGAAATGTGGGATGCATGGTCCATTGGCAGGGAGCCAACCAATACTATCCCTGGATTCCCTGAGTTGATCCCTAGGACGGGAGGAACAACCAATGTTCCTATCTCAGTAACCAACCCATTCATGCCATTTGGGTTCCCCACTATGTCAACCAACTTCACTAGTATGCCTTCTAAGGTTTTCCCCCAAGCACCGTCTTCAGGAATATCATCTACAGTGTTCATAGCTTCACCAGCCTCTAGTATGGCACAACCAACACTGCCTCGACAAATCTTCGAACCATCAACGTTCACTTTCCAAGCTCCCCAATTTCAATTGGACACCGCTCGGGTCACCCCAAATTCCTATCCTAAGCACCCACAATTTGAGACTCCCATCGAACATGAGAGAGCCGTGAGGAATCCTGAACAAGAAGAGATAGCACGAAAAATGATGAGCATCGAGCAAAGCCTCAAGAATATGTAAGGCCTGACTGGCCAAAATAGCGCTTCATATGCTGATCTAGGCATGTTCCCTCACATACATCTACCCGTTGGTTTTAAAACACCAAAGTTCGAGAAAAATGGTGGGCATAGAGGCCCGATTGCTTACTTGAAGCGATATTGTAACCAGCTGAGGGGTGCTGGTGGAAAAGATGAGCTATAAATGACCTATTTTGGAGAGAGTCTTGCCGGGATTGCTTCTGAATGGTATATGGACCAAGATATCTCCCAGTGGCATATCTAGGAAGACCTGGCCCTGGATATTGTAAGGCAATTCCAATACAATGTTGACACAGCCCCAGACAGGAATTCTTTGGCCAACCTAAAAAAGAAATCCTAGAAAAGCTTCCAAGAATACGCCATCAAATGCCGTGAACAAGCGGCCAGGGTAAAACCCTCGATGGATGAGACCGAGATGATCAGTGTCATCTTACAGGCCCAAGAGGCCAATTATTTCCAAAACATGATGTGCGTCATGGAAAAATCATTCGCGGAGGCCATCAAAATTGGAGAGATGGTAGAAACTGGTTTGAATACAGGCCGCATCTTAAGTCAATCAGCTTTAAGAGCCACTTACCATGCCATTCAGAGTGACTTGGGAGGTTTAGCAAGCCGGAAGAAAAAAGAAGAAGGAGACATTATGGCTTCAAGCTTGAGAAACTCTCGGCAACCCCGGGATTATTCTGGTCCACCTTCTAGGACCCATCAACATTATTACCCCAATCGATGCAGCCTATGCTATGGCCCAACATCCTTATGCAGTAATGAATGCCCAACCATACACCCAGCCACATCAACATTACAACCAAAACAGAGCTCCACCTCTAAGAAACAACCTTCCTCACCAAGCTCCGTATAATCCCCGTCCACCTCAGAACAATTACAATTATAACACTCGTCCCCGTGAACCACCCAGGAAAACTGATTTCACCCCTATTGGTGAATCTTAGTCCAGTCTCTTCCCAAATTAGTCCAAATGGGCCTGTTGCAGCTTGTACTTCTAACAGACAGAACCCGGAATCTCCATCCTACATGCCAGGTACTAGGCACACTAATCACTCAGGGGTGGAAGGGCATGACACTGAAGATTTCTAGACCCTTAAGAGAGCAGTCAAGAATCTGATAGAGCATAATCGGGTAATGTTAAAGGACAAGGAAGTCCCTAATGTAACCAGCAACTCGTTACCGACCCACAACAACAGACCGGTCATCGAGATGATCTGTGAAAACAAATAATTTGACCCCGCATTAAAAGCTATCATTGTCATCGCTGATTTAGAGAAGAAACCTAAAGTAGTGGAAAAATGAGTTAGGGATGAGAATAAGATAAATTCCACTCCCCATAATATGGAAATCCAGGGAAACAAAGACAGGGGTAGCACATGCCAAAACGGCCATCCTCTACTTCCCAAGAGCCCCCAGGAAGGGAAAACTCATGTTAAGCCCTCCCAAGAGATTTTAACAGAGGAAAACCACGCCAAATATGCAAAAAATGTATGTACCAAAAGGGGCTTACGTGGCATGGAAGCCAAAAATTCCACCTAGGCTGGATGAGCCTTTAATTATTAGCCGCGTGCCACAAAATCCCATGAGAGATCCTATTGTTGTCCCTTGGAACTACAACCAACCAGCCCTTTTTGTAGGAAAACTTCTGTATCTATGATATAGCTTGCTTTCTTGGAGTCTCTTGCTCTGTTCGTTATACTGTGGTATCAGAGACAACCAATTCTTTCGGAGGGAGGAACAAGTTTACTACATATGTCTGAGTCATTTCCATCATCCTCTTCCTTAGCAAAAATGAATATGTCTCCTACTTTATATAAAACTTTGTCCAAAAAATATTATTATCTCTATGAAGTAGATATCCTACCCGATGAACAAAAAGTATCTTCAACTGAACTACCCCTTATAAACCCTTACTCTGCTTTTGCCAAAATATCATTTGCACCATGGACCCAAATCCGTTCCTTAGTCCAACATAAATCGAAAGGAGTCAAGGAATATGTTGCTGCCTCAAAACTTGACCAGCATCCTATTCTTGCCACTCGAGAGGAACAATTTATTACCCTCCAAATTCCAGATGATTTTCCCAGACAGTGGAGAGACCATGGTTTTACCCATATCCATTTTGGTGCTATCCGAATTGCTCTGACTTATCATGGAAGAAAAGGTCAACCTGTTGTTGCTCGACTTTCTCTTCTAGACACAAGATATTTGGAGTACCAACATGCAAATTTGGGTACTGCAGAAGTTACCTTGAATGCAGGGACTGTTTTCATAACCATCTTTCCAAATTTCAATATGTCCCTTTACGACCCATACTTAACCGAAGCCCTAAAAATCCAGGTCCAAATTCAAGGTGCCCCACAAGCCAAAGATTCTATCCAAGCCACTCTTCATCACCAAATAGCATGGCGAGTCCAAAATCATGCCATGGATCTTTGCCTTCCCGGAGGAGAAAATGCTTTACTCTTGAATATTGATGCTACTAAAGGAAATACCATGTGCACCCAAATACCCAGACAAATTTCCAGAGATGAGCTTGTCAAAATTCTTCCTGATTCCTGGATCACAAATTATGAAAGGTTAAGGGAACCAGAAGAACCTCTACAATCTGGTGAGCCAACTTTTACCAAAAGAAATGACAAAACTGTTTCCATAAGCTTTGACCATTCCCATCTCAAAAAACCCAATAAAACCATTTTTTCTTGCCAAATGATCCAACCCAAAGACACAAACCCTGACCCTGACCCTGAAAGGGAACCCTTCTGGAATATACAAACTATCATGGAAGAACATGACTGGCGTAGACACTTTGACAAAGACGGCAAAAGGGTTTGGTGGTATAAATGCCCTTTTACGAGACACTGCCCATGGGATCTCAATTGTGATTGCCAAGATTGTTTGGAAGATCCAATTGGAGAATATGATGAACACCACCAGCGTCACTGGGAAAGATTTGGCCTCAACAAGCCCAAATCCAAGAAAAAAGGGAAAACTATTGAAAAGCAGTTTCGAGCCAAATATGAAAACAAAGACCCTTCAATTGGTTCATTAAGCCGTCCAGGTAAATATGAATTTCTGGTATGTTATAAACCCAATGAATGGACAAAATTACCAGAAAAATTCACTCCAAGTTGGGAAGATAGTGAAATCACCCCAGAATCCAAAAAGCCACATGAACCTAAAACTCCATCAACCCAAAAGTCCACACTCCCACAAATATTCATGATGAGCCCTTCAAGTTCCAGCCATACCCAAGATTTTCCTCCACTTCAACCTTTTAAAAAAGAAGGTATCACCCATGCTCCAAAAATCCCCAAGAAAAACATAGTATTACCTTCAGGAGAAAAACCCCCAACAAGTGACATCGAGGCAACAATGAACTGGCAATCAGAAAATTCCATCTGCCAAAATAAAGTGCTCAATAATATTGGTAACTCCATAAAAAACGTTGCCCATGCACAAAACAAGTTAATGAGCAAAGTAGAAACATTTGAGAAAAAGGTGGAGCAGACATCATCTCAGCATGCAGGACTAATCAAAGCCTTGGAGCTAAGATTGGCAAATTTACAATATGAGATTTGTCCGCCAGGTACTTCACTTTTCCAGTTCTTCCAACAGCAACAAAAAGAGACGATTTCACTCAAAGAACAGATCCAACTTTTGAGAAATGACCGCTTTGAGTCACAAAAAACCCCACCTTTCCCTTCAAAACCTACCTTCTATCCCATGTCAACACAAGCATATTCCCCACCAAAAATGGACAACACCTTTTCTACTTTTCCTACTACCTCATACAATCCTATCTCTTTCACCCAACCCTTAAAAGAAGAAATTGAATT